>OMLF01057335.1:0-33382 GCA_900302615.1 Holocentrus rufus | reverse complement strand
TGTTAATCTCACCCATCTAATTCCTTTACATCACCACAGGGAGACAGGAAGATAGAACAGAATAGAATAGAATAGAAACCTTCTGTGTTGTGCCTCATACGGTTGTGCCTTTTAATTCGTTTTATTCATTTGTTTTTTGATATGTTTATAAAAAAAATTGTTGCAGGAGTTGGAGTAGCAGCAGTAGCAGCAGCAGTAGTAGTAATAGTAGTACTAGTAGTAATAGCAGTAGCATTAGTATTAATATTAGTAGCACGAATAGTGATAGTTGTACTAGCAGCAATAGCAGTAGTAATTGTTGCAGTGTTATTAATAGCAGCAGAAGAAGAACGAGGAGTAATAATGGTAGTATTACTAGTAATACTAGCTGTAGTAGTGGTAGCAGTAGTAGTAGTTGTGTTGTCCTCACTCCAGTGTAGCAACTGGAGCTATACAACCAGATAAACTCGTGTCGTGTCGTGAAATGACGAGGAGTCGTAGTAAGCTTCAATCTTGTTCTTTTACTGTGGCTCTTTCCATCTCACACAGACAGAGTGAAAACTGTCGTAATAAAAAAAAGACAAAAACCATCAGGCTACATTCACAACGTGAAGCACATGAGCTTATTTTAACAGTAACTCAATGTACATATACCCATGAACCACTATTCTCTAACCACAACAAACATGATCACTGCAAACATGCACCTTAACATCAACCCACCATATTTATCATTATCTACTCATTGTGCGCTATGAAACTACTCACAACATTGCCTCCGCGGCAGCCACAACGCAGGAGATGAGGACACAAAAAAAAACATGGCCGACTAGCCTGCCTCCACGCCGCGATCAGCAGAAGAGCCCAACAACATTTCAAAATAAAAGCTCCCTCTTCAAAACAAAAGTCCGAACAATATTTCGTCTTAAAAGACAAAACAGTAGTTGTAGTACTATGTGCAATTATTTGAAACTCATTTTCAGCCATAATATGCACACACACAAAATTTCCCCGTAATATTTGTGTGTGTGTGTGTGTAGTTTTCAGGCTGAGCTGTGCTATGCCGAGGAGGCCTCACTTTGGTGAGGTGTCGGTGCTGGACCTGCTGCCTGGAGGCACTGCGCGCTTTCACTGCCACATGGGCTACCACTTACAGGGGGAGCCGCTGCTCACCTGCCTCAATGCCTCCCTGCCGGTGTGGAGCGACAAGGAGCCCAGCTGCAGGGGTGAGCGCTGCCACAGACATCAAGCAGCAAATAAAAGCATGACATAAAATGAAATAAAACGCAAGACATTGAAGCAGCAAATACAATAAAATAAATAATAGATTCCAAACACTTAAATAAGAATATTTAAGTTTGACCTAAACATGGTCCTCCTCAAGCTGTTTAGTTCTTGGGTTCTAGAAATTAGCTTTCAGTTCAATATACAATTGTGGTACAGTGACTAAATCCTCCTCTTTGTAGCTCTTTGTGGCGGCTCTGTGAGGAACGCCACAGTAGGGAGGGTGCTGTCCCCCTCTCCCCACCACGGGCCCAACGCCACCCAGGACCGCTCCTGCTCCTGGTCCCTGGAGGCACCCAAGGGCCAGAGGCTGCACCTCCACCTGGAGAGACTGGCCTTGGGACCCACTGACAGGTAGGTGTGCCCTCGTTTGTGTGCGATTGAGTGTGTTTTGAGGTGCTGCAGTGTCCTGTGCCATGGAAGAGTCTGCGGGTTTTCACAGCAGCTGATTTCACTGATTATCACCTTCAGCCACTGAGGGGGAACTAATCAGCTGCTGTGGTGTTTGGCTGGAATGAAAAGCTGCCAACAATGCTGTGTTGGTGATTTGTGTGACGAGTACCTGTACACACACACGCATACACACACACTCCTCCCGCCCCTGCAGGCTGGTGCTGTGGAGCGGTCTGGATGCTGGCTCCGTGGTGCTGTTTGACTCGGGGCGGGGCGGACAGATACCGTTTGAGGGCGTGATCAGTGAAGGTCCAGCTGTGAGGGTCCAGTTCATTACTGATCAGCCCAACCACAACACAGGTTTCAACATCCGCTACGAAGGTACAAACCCAAGATCTAATCACAAAGCATAGCATCTATTTGTAGCAAAATTTTTTTAGGTAAATGTAAAATCACTTAAAGGAATACTCTATATTTTGGGGTAGATATTTGATATCATTTTCACCTCTGTAAATCTACTGGTTCAGTTCCTATGGGTAGCATTTCATGTTAGCTTAGCATAACGGCTTGTAGTCTACAGGAGTCATTAGCCTAGCTCCGCTAAAATGAAAAACCTTACAACAACTCCGAAGCTATCTTATTTAAACAACGTATCATGTGTATTGCACAGTAATAAAATACACTTCTTGAATTTTTTCCAAATTGAGAGTTCTTTTAGGAGAAATTTGATTGGCTTTTATGAATTCTACCATCTAACTTCTCCTAAAACAACCCTTGCGTTTTTTTTTTGTTTGTTTTGTTTTGTTTTAATTCAAGACGTATATTACAAATATACCATACACAGTGTAAATAAGACAGCTTCAGAGTTGCGCTAAGGTTTATTTTTTCACTTTGACAGAGCTAGGCTATGACTCCTGTAGACTTCAAGTCTTTATGCTAAGCTAACACAAAATGCTACCCATAGGAACAGAACCAGTGGACGTACAGAAGTGAAAATGGTATCAAACATCTTGTCTCAGTCTCGGTAAGTTGGAAAAAGGCTATTTTGCCCAAAATGTTGGAGTATTCCTTCAAAAATGGTACATGCTGCTCCTTACATGAGACACATTTTACTATTAGTTCCTTGTGGTTTGAGTCCTCTTCTCTGTTTCCTGACTATTTCCTCCTGCAGCTTTTGAACGTGGCCATTGCTACGAGCCGTACCTGCAGAATGGGAACTTCAGCACCTCCGACCCATCCTACGGGGTCGGCGCTGTGGTCCAGTTTAGCTGTGACCCCGGCCACTCGCTGGAGCAAGGGCCCCCTGTTATTGAGTGCATCAATGCGAGGGACCCATACTGGAATGACACAGAGCCGCTATGCAAAGGTACGACTGTACGCTGAAAGCAGAAACAGTAGTTTAAATGCTGTCCCATTTGTGATGGCATTTTACAACTTGGTATTACCTATTAACTTATATTAGTTTCATTAAATCCTCCCTTATTCAGTCTCTCACCCTTCTCTCTCTCTATTTCTCACTCCAGCACAGTGCGGGGGCGACCTGGCTGGTCCAGGAGGGGTGATCCTGTCTCCAAACTGGCCTGAGTGGTACGGAGAGGGAGAGGACTGCAGCTGGAGGATACATGTAGGGGAGGACAAGCGGGTGCTGCTCGACGTTCAACTGTGAGAAAAACAGCACACACACACACACACACACACACACACACACATGCACACACACACAGTATTCGCCCTTTGGTTTCCCATTCATATAATCAGATGTCAGATATAAAATTTGCTGGGTGAGTGGAATTGGTTGAAGACATTTTGTTCGGCCTCTCACGCTGTGTTTTTTCTTCAGAACCTTAAATTATGCAGTTTACAAGTATTTAGGAAGGTGTGAGCTCCAGTTTCTTGGGCATGTTGTCACTAGTTAGTTATTTATTTATTCTTTTAAGAAAAAAAAATTGAGCTCAGAAGTTCATCATTTCTGCAGTTCAAATACAATTTCTATCAGCACTGATCTCTTACATACAAACAGAGCATAAAGATTTATTGTATTCAAAGATGTTTACATGTGCAAAATCTTGCAAGATGTATCTTTAAGAAGCCTCTGTGGTGTCATGATGAAAATGTGTCAGGGGCAATGAAAACATGACAGTGTTGACCAACTGTTTAACACTGCGCCTGTAGAAGTACACAGCATTAAGCCTTTCGGGTCACCCTGTCTCCCACATAGTCAGCTGTCCACATGACCGCACACTGAGTCATCATAATGTGTCCTGATCTAATACCCCCCCCCCCTCTGTCCTCCTCCGTTTCTTTCTCCGTCGCCAGGCTGAACATCAGCGACAGTGATATGCTGACCATTATCGACGGCGATGAGGTTACCACTCGCATCCTGGGACAATATGTGGGAGGCAGCAGCCCCTTCAAGCTGTCCTCCACAACCCCTGACCTGACGGTCACCTTCCACTCCGACCCCGCGGGTCTCGTCTTCGGCAAGGGGGAGGGCTTCATCATCAGCTACATGGGTGAGAGTGTTTTGCCCAATTATAAATCCAAATGACACCATCGGGATATACCAGCCTGATGTAGAGATGTGTGCAAACATGGGATGAAAATATAAAAGTACGGATGATTCGGAAAAGTCTAATTTTTACAGTTTTTCAATTAACTTTTATTTTGCTTTCCTCCTCAAGTTGTCCACTCCGTTTTTCCTCTTCCATACTTCCTCTCATCTCGTCCCGTCTCCTTTGCCTTGTCTTTCCATTCCTTTCCCTCTGCCCTTATTCAATCACATCGTATTTGTTTCACCATCTCACAAGGGGCTTTGTCTATGCACACACACTCGCAGTTTCTCAAACGACCACGCAGGCACACACTCACATTATACACAGTAATTTGCGATGCCTTTCAGATCCGGCACCTGACACCAATTTTTAATAGCAGTGAGATGTACGCCGTCCAATTCACCGCTCACCCTCCCTGCACACTCGCATGTTTCCCCAAGGAGTAAATCAGGTAGATGCAGCATGAATACATGCCCTCTTTCATTATGTGCGTGTGAGCGTATGTGCAAGCGCTGCCCATGCGCAGAATAAATTACACACCTCACACATTCAGTCCCCATGTAGTTTGCATGGAGGAAGAGAGCCAAGTCGATAGACAATGAATAAATGATCCAGGAACTTCAACTTACAAATCCCCGTGGGCCTATTACCTAGAGCTGTGTTATGTTATGCTGCATGCTGCCTGATCAATCATCACAGCACACAGCATTGCAAAATCACACATACACACACACACATTGACACACAAACACTAGTCTCTTTCTTTTTTATATTCCTCCCTGCGCTCTAATAGATTTTTTTTCTGTCTTTGTCCAGGCTCAGTTTTATTTAATGTGCTGTATTCTCATTAACACACTGGTGGAAACTGCGATCGACTAAGACATTTGTTTTGTTATTTCCCTGTGCAAGAACGCACTTAAAACATGAGAATCCACAGTGCAACAAAGGCTTTTGGCAATGCATGATCATAAAAGTAGGGAGAACACATAAATCCTCTGCCAAGGCACAAATTGCTGTAAGTACAATCAGCCCTGGAATTTCATCATTTTAGTGCTGTCAATACTGCAGTACTGAAATGTACAGTGCAGTACAGTACTGTCAGTTTTTTGAGGGCACAAAGACCAGATGCCAGGGGACCAAGGCCATCAAGTAAAACAGGAATACTATTACTACTACTACTACTAATAATAATTTATTATTATTAATATTAGTAGCAGTAATTGTAGTACTAGTAGTAATAGTAGTATTTAGGCTGTCATCCATCCTTTCCCATTACAATCAACATCATAGATGGTGAGGCAGTCCAAAAATTTAGCAAGGTTATAAACAAATCAAACGCACCCTTCCAGATACCAGTGTGTGTTTAGGAAGTCGAGGTGCACATCATCATTTCAGTCACACAAGAACCCATGAAAGTCACTTTGGCATGCTATTCATATTGTTGGCATAAATCTGAACAAAGTGAATCATCATTATTTTTAGGGTATGTCAGATTACTTGGGAGATTTTTTTTTTAAGAAACACCTCAATGACCTGCCAAAAACCCACAGCACTCCAGCTGCAGGGAAAGTTGACATTACCTGGTGTTAATACTGTCGCTGACCGGAGATCAGCTGAAAACTGGACCGTTGTGGAAAGGCAGCAGTGTTTTCTCCAGCACGGATTAAAATCCCACAGCAGGTCTGTGCCAGACACAAACACACTCAACCTTGGATAAGCAATTTAAGCAGCCTAATTATTGATTGTGTTGACCTTACCTTAATAGATGTGTTTTCTTGCTGAAAATGCGACCATAGTTATATACGTTCACAGTGGGTAGGCTACAGTGGTTTTTTGGCAGGCAGCTTTCCCCTCTTGGAATACCGGACTAATAGTATCTATCATGTGCAGAGAGCAGAGCGAAATCAGCTGGGATAGTGCAGCTGGGGCACTAAGGCCACCGTGGCCGCAGGGCATGTAACTTTTAAAGGGGCATTGCGGCCAGACTGAGGGGCTATGACGGCCACTGTGAAATTCCTGCCCTGAGTACAATACAAAAAAATAAGTGATGTTAATTAACAGCGATTTCTTAACAACCGTTGAGATGCACTGAGATTAAGCCAGTGAAATAAATATGAAATGAAATTAAATGAAACCATAAATTAAAAGAGAATGTTTTTGTATTTAAATAATTAAGAAATAGAAGCAAAACACAAAGGTAGAGAGAAGAAAACCCCACAAATATTTGAGTTGCAATTTCACATAAACTGTGGACCTGACTGTGAGATTAATAGACTGTAATGATTTCCTTTCGAACTGTTTCATGTGTGGAGTGGATTAAAATAAGCCAAACCAGTTTCAGTGGCAAACTGTTGCTGTCAGGGCATCTAACAGGGCACACACAGTACAAGTGATATTTGAAGACTGCTCAACCCTGATGAAGCTCATCACTGTCTGTCACATGATCAAGCAATCGGACAATCAATCCATCAATCCTCCATGCTGTGATGGATTCCTCCTTATAGATGACTCACAGAAGTGCTCTGTCAAAATCAAATGTTGGGTTATTTGTCTTGTTGTTTGCTGCGGAACCTTCTTCTTCCCAGGTAATTACGATGAGAAAGAAAACGGTTTCAGTGTCCCACTTGAGGCCAAATGAACCACTGTGGACCTGTACATCTGTCTGGGCCACTAGCAATGGCACCACTGTAATGGAGCCATTAATCAAACCCCTTTGATTTCTCTGCCAACAGAGGTGTCCCGTAATGACTCTTGTCCCGACCTGCCTGAGATCCAGAACGGCTGGAAGACGACGTCCCACGCTGCCCTGGTGCGAGGGGCACGCATCACCTACCAGTGTGACCCTGGTTATGATCTGGTAGGACGGGAGACCCTAACCTGCCAGTTAGACCTCTCCTGGAGTACACAACCCCCCTTCTGTGAAAAGAGTGAGTTTCAGTCTGGACCCATACATCCACCTGTGGCTTTGTATGTGTGCGTTCTACTCTCTCATATATTCCTCCTCCTCTCTGTCGTCTGGTTTCAGTTATGTACTGTTCGGACCCTGGACATGTGGAGCACTCCACCAGGTCTCTGTCGGATCCAAAGCTCCTTGTGGGGACAACCATTCAGTACAGCTGCAACCCTGGCTTCGTCTTACAGGGTGGCGCCACTCTTACCTGCTATGGCCGTGAGCCAGGGACCCCTGTGTGGACATCTCGACTTCCTCATTGTGTTTGTGAGTAGTGCAATATTTGTGGAATGGATCAGGAGGAAACATTTGGTCTGCAGACTTGTACAAGAACAAGATTTAAAGGAATACTCCGTTTTAGGAAAAATACCCTTTTACTGACTAACCCAGACTGAGACAAGATGTCTGATACCATTTTCACCTCTGTACGTCCACTGGATCAGTTCCTATGGTTAGCATTTTGTGTTAGCTTAGCATAAAGACTTGAAGTCTATAGGTTTCATTAGCCTAGCTCTGTCAAAGCAAAAAAAATAAACCTTACAGCAACTCCATAGCTGTCTTATTACACAATGTATCGTGTATTTGAAATACGTCGCTCACGAAATACTTTTTTTTTTTTTTAAATGAGTCCTTTTAAGAAAAGTTAGATGGTAGGAACTATAACTGATGAACCATCTAACTTGATGAACTAACTAAAATGATTCTTTTCTTTTTTTTAATTCCATGTATTTCAAATGTGATACATTGTGTAAATAAGACAGCTTCAGAGTTGCTGTAAGGTTTATTTTTTTTGCTTTGACAGAGCTAGGCTAATGAAACCTATAGACTTCAAGTCTTTATGCTAAGCTAACACAAAATGCTAACCATAGGAACTGATCCAGTGGACGTACAGAGGTGAAAATGGTATCAGACATCTTGTCTCAGTCTGGGTTAGTCAGTAAAAGGGTATTTTTCCTAAAACGGAGTATTCCTTTAAATCTTGTTCTTGTACAAGTCTGCAGACTGCAGTCTGCAGTCTCACTCTAAGTAAGTTGGAAAAGGGTATTTGCCCAAAACGTTTTTCTTTAAAGCCTCTCACACAGAGTAACCAAAGTGGTGGATTAGCAACTTGATAATATGAGACGGAAGAGCAAGTGTGATACTGTTCCTAACAGGAAATGCCTGTAGTCATTTCAACAAAATCATGGACTATAAGGGTTCTGTAGGTTAGTAGTTAATTTGCGAGGCCTATGATTTCAGAAACCTGTCAGCAGGACAGACAATTTCACACAGCAGCAAACTGGAGATGAGAAGCTCTTTTCAGTGTCACTTCCTGTTGCTGTGCAATCTGACATGAGTGGGTTTGTGTGATTTCTCGCATAGAGGACTTAACAGGGCCTGGCACTCTTTTTCTTCTGCTGACACCGATCCCAGTGTCTACGCACGTGAGAGACGACACTTCTTCCCCTGCCTTCTCATCTCGGCGGTGTTGCTGCATGTGTGCGTGCGAGCGTGCGTGCGCGTGCGCTCAAGTGTGTTTGTGTGTGTTTTCAGGGTTATTAATGTTTATGTGAAGTGTTTGATATGCAAATGTGATGCTAATGCACCATACCAATCAGCCCTCAGCCACCTGGAGGAGTGGGCGGAGATTATCCATGAGTCATGTCACCTCAGCCTGAGCCTGTCAAATCTGTCAGGCGAGCTCTGACGCAAAACCCTCTTATTCATTTTGAGAAAGTCAACGGAATTCATCCGTCTTTTTCCTTTTTTCCCCTCCTTCTGTCTAGCTGAGGACTCTGTTTCCTGTGAGAACCCTGGTCTCCCTGACAACGGCTACCAGATCCTGTCCAAGCGGCTTTACCTGCCTGGCGAGTCACTCACCTTTGTCTGTTACCAAGGTTACGAGCTCATTGGAGAGGTTGCAATTAAATGCATCCTTGGAAACCCATCCTTTTGGAGCGGCCCGCTTCCACGCTGCAGGGGTGAGATTAGTGCAAATTTTGGTACTTTACTGTACATGTGGAATGGAACACTCCTCGTTTCTGCATACCTTTGGATTTATGCACGTGAGTCAATGTTATTCCAGGTATATTTTGCTCCATGCTTCTTAATACAGATTGAATGTGCCTAATGCATGCAATTCGAGGCAGCCATGTTTGGGTATTACAGATAGAAACTCTGCAGGAAGTGTAATTCAAATTTTCATATGCACTGACTGACAGAATGATGTCTTGCAGCCAACCATGACTGCTTTGGCAACCATGCTTTGGAAGGTGAGTCTGTGTATGTTGGTATAAGTACTCTGCTCTGGTGCTGTGGGGTTAAAGTCCACACAATCTGTCTTCTAGTCTGACAAAACCCCAACAAACCATCACACAGGCTAGGAATAAACAGCACTTCACCTGTCACTGTCTGCTCTGCCTGCATCAGCACACGTCTGCGTGTTAGGCTGTTCCCACTGTGTGTATTTGTCCATTCATCTGTCTTTTTGCTCATTTGTTTACATGTAGCATCCTTTTACGTTAGCAAGGCCACACATTATGTCCTTTCGCTGTCTTTTTGTGCCAATGACAATATGATGATTTAAATTAATCTCAGTTCCGTTTATGTATTGTCTATCAGTTGCAGAGGCCACTGCAGGCTCAAGTCTGGATGGAGGGAACATAGCTCTAGCCATCTTCATCTTGGTCCTTTTACTATCTGTGCTGTTGGGAGGTGCTTATGTCTATGTCACACGGTAAGTCCCTCCGCTACTCACCTTAAAGGAATACTCCAACGTTTTGGGCAAAATACCCTTTTTCTGACTAACCCAGACTGAGACAAGATGTTTGATACCATTTTCACCTCTGTACGTCCATTGGTTCAGTTCATATGGGTAGCATTTTGTGTTAGCTTAGCATAAAGACTTGAAGTCTACAGGAGTCACTAGCCTAGCTCTATAAAATATAAATCTTACAGAAACTCCAAAGCTATCTTATTTACACAATGTATCATGTGCATTACACAGTAATGAAATGCATATCTTGGATTTTTTTTAGGAGACGTTAGATGGTAGGAACTATAACCGATGAACACATATGTTCAGCCATCTAACTTCCCCTAAAACAACTCATTTTTTAAATAAAAACCCCAAGATGTATATTTCAAATTCACATGATACACTGTGTAAATAAGACAGCTTCAGTGTTGCTAAGGTAACACAAAATGCTACCCATAGGAATCGAACCAGTGGACATACAGAGGTGAAAATGGTATCGAACATCTTGTCTCAGTCTGGATAAGTCAGAAAAATGTTGGAGTATTTCTTCAACTCATAAAATGAACATGCAGTGTTCTGCATCAGCAAAACACATTATCATCATCATCATCATCATCTTCCCATCTTGTTTGAATTAAAGCTCCTGTATTAAATATTCAAAACAGTACTTTGTCTCTACTGCCCCAGAAGATCACCCCTGTTAGATCAGTATCAATATCACTTCAATACAACAAGATAACAACACATCAGGTGCCACAGAAGTATCCACTGATATTAGTAGCTCTTATTGTAGCCCCTTCAAGGCATTATTGAAGCTTCAGTGCTACCTAGAAGAAAAATGAGGCCACCTTTTGCAGATATAAATTGTAATTGTCTCTCTGCCTTCACTGAACGGAGTTATGTTTTCTTATTTTTTCATTTCCTGTTATCCTGTCCATTAGGTGCCGATATCATTCCAACTTGAGGCTGCCTCTTATCTATCCACACCCGTACCGACAGATCACTGTGGAGACAGAATTTGACAACCCACTTTATGAGACAGGAGGGGTGAGTCTGCAATACATGTCCAACATTGAGAGAATAGCTACCTATTGCACAGATCCTTAAACTAATGCATTTGTAATAATTATAATGTAATAATATTGTGTGCCAACCTAGTTCATAAAAGTTTTACATTTGCTGTTCTAAATTCCAAAGAAACTGCAAAAACAGTTTGTTTGGAATAAATAGAAGAAGAACTGGGTAGTTAACATACGTGATTAATTGGCTGGACCAATTAATCACCGAATTTCTGTGATTTTGAAATAATCAGCATTGGCCGATAACCATGCCCACTTGTCAGATGAACAAAAATTTAAGTGCCCTTGTGTCAATCCTGCAAGTGTCAATTGATTTAAAAAAATGTTTATTATATGGTTTTTATTTTCAATCAATTTTAGTTTGATATATCTGTTGATTTTAAATAATAAGAGAGACCTACTTAGAGAAGAGAAGATCAATTTTTTATGACTCATTTATTATGAAATTGTTGCATTTTATCACATGGAATTAAAGAAAAAAAAACACATTGGCATTATATCAGCCATCGGCTGTCCTGCTCTCTAAATTTCCACAAAACCCATATCTAGTTAACATGAGCAGTTGAAACCACCACGAATAGTGGAACAAAAAAAAAAAGAGCAACACCCACAGAAAGTCAAACTTCATCACATCCAAGAAGAACGACACAGTCGCAGTACTGGGCGCCCTGTTTGATTGACAGCTGATCTCTGGGAAGTGCAGTGCAGAAACAGCACAGAAACAAGCACTAAAGATAGAGATGAACAAAAGATAAAACAATAAAAGTCTCATACTTTTTGTCTTCAAGGAGAACTGCAGGCATGCAATGTTGTGTTGTGATGATCACTGTGGTCAGTACTGATGGATTTTAAACATTTATCTCGCTTAATCCCTCCCCCCCTCTCTCTCTCTGCCTCTGCTTTCTTTTCTTCCCAGCAGGACACTCGTGAATATGAGGTATCGATATGAGAGGCCTCCCCAAGACGAATCTGAACCAAGACCGACCCCCTGACCGCCCATCCTAACTCTTCATCCTCTCCTCCCTCCCGTTCCCTCCCAGGAGGAGGTGATGTAAATACAGATAGGTGATGTCCAGCCCCTTCATGCCGTGACGCGGTGATTCTGTTCTCTTGTCTTTTCTGACACGACGGCTTCCGGCGCGAGCGAAAAAGAGAGACGGGAATGGGAGAGGAAAGAAGTGGGGAAGAGGGGAGAATGAGACTAGGCAGAGGGTCAGTGATAAGCCTGTGTAGATCAGTGTCAGCGGGACTGGAGGACGGCACAGATCAGATGGAGGATAGAGGGGAGAGGAATGAAGAGGGCGAAGGGAGAAGAGGAGCTGGGTAGGGAGAAAATGTGGACCGGGGCGGAAGATAAGGCAGGAAGAGAGAAGGGGAAGGAGTTGAGCTGGGGACAGAGCATAGTGTGTGGGATGGGGGGGAATCGATCGCTCTTGTTACTTTTATGTCTCAAATCTCTCACTTGTCGGCTATTTAGTGAAAAATTATTGTGAACATGAAGGGCGGACAAAGGCCGTGCCTCAGCATGAATGAGATCCGGACAAGAGAAGAAGACAGAGAAGGGCAGACCGACGCCGGGGCGATTGTTATTGAGTTGGGTCTTGGAGATAAATTGGCAGGTAGAGGGGTGGATTTTCTTTTCTACATCCACACTCTTGTACCAGCCGGACCAGAGTCACCCTTTCATGTCACAAAGTGGTAATTACAGGGAGAATATATAGGGGTCAATGGTTTACTTCATTCTTTTCCTTGTCAGTCAGACAGAGGATGCAAGCAGTCCCCATCTGTCCCCCCCTTCCCTCCTGCCTGCAGTAATTTTCAAGGCTTTATAACTCCAACCGGTCCAGTTCTGGTTTTAGCCGTAGTCCAGTGGTATTCAAATCCATGACTTTAGGGTCAGTGCACTACTGTTTTCTTATTTCTCACATGTAGTTAGGTGGATGACTGTCATAGACTGGCCACAAAGTCTCAGGTCTGGACCAGCTGTTGATTAAAGTGTGGGGAGGTTGGAAATGAAAACAAGCGTTGTTGCAGATCTGGAGGTTGTGATTTGAATAGCTGTAGCTGTTAGTAACTGACCTACCTTCAAGTGCAAGCTCAATCAACCCACCAGATGATGTATTTATTTTGATGTAAATGTGATGTTTTATGCAGATTGATAAACGTACATTTTCATTATGAGAAAAGAAGAAAAATGTTAACAATTTCCCTAAATAAATGGTAAAACTTGAATAAAAACTATAAAAGAATCTTTCTAAATATTTGTGTGCGTTGTTAGCTTCATTTCCTTTCGTGGGTCATAGACAGAATGTGTGAAAGTTTTCTGTCCACCCAGCTAACACATAACGTTCTCATAACATTCCCGGAACGTTCCTGCAAAGTTTCTATTTAGATAGCCCTCCCGTAACATTTTAGGAACATTGTGCAAAAGTTTCTGTTTAACGTAACATTCGGAAAACGTTCTAATGACCAGATTAAATGACATTTTTGGGGGGTAATTTTGGACCGTGCAGGTTCCCTGCTGGTAGCCTTTTTGGATAACCCGCCCACAACGTTCTAAGAATGTTGCGAAATTTTTTTTGTTTTATATAACATTTCCAAAACGTTATAATAACGCTCAACTAACCTTCCCAGAATGTTGTGGGAACAATTACGTAACAACCTAATGTTACCAGAACATTCTGGGAACCACATTTTGCTAGCTGGGTATCCATTTAACTATCTGTCTGTCTGTCTGTCAGTCTAAACACATATAATTAATACATTGTCACGTTCATTTTGTAATATATATCTATACTCTGTTTTCTTATCAAAGAATAACTCAGGCAACTTAGCTTACACACACTGTGTTGTGTCTGATAAGCACATAGTAAAATGTAACAGTCATGAGGTGGAACATTTATTTACAGAACTGTTATCATGTCAGTAAAGAGTTCCTACAGAAATCTGATTGGCTGTTGATGACCGTCAAAAGTTCACACTCTGGCTGCCTTTTGTCAGCTGACAAGTTCGTCGACTGCGGGGACGTCAGCCAGTTTGCGAGGTTGATCAGCTTAATAGAGACTGAAAGGATTTCCAGCGTGTTGTTGATCAAGCTGACAGCAATCTGAATGCACCATTACGGAGTCTTCTGGCGAAGGACATAACATTGTTCTCTCGATAATACCGTGTAGGTTTGATTTGCAAAAGCGTTTTTTGTTGCAAGCCAGAGCAGTGAGCGCTCTATTCACAACTGTCTCACCAAGGTCTGTGAAGAAAAAGTCTATTAGTGTGTCGAAGTGCCTGTGAAATGAATAAGATTATAAACTGCAGAGCGTCTATTTACTAGTGCCCATTTTTAAGCAACAATGTGCAGTATTTGCCAAATTCCTCTTTGTTCAGCTTTGTATCCGGTTTGTATGCGACTGTCTACAAGAAAAAAACAAGTTTCCCTCAGTTTTGTAAGCCTGTCTTAGTGCGCATCACAGTTTAGTCCCCAAAACAGGGCGAGAGCCTTGAATCAAGTCCACAGTTTAATTTGCAGTCTCAGGTGGCACTCGAGGCTTCCAGCAAGGGAAGCTTCTCCCCTGCCACCATTCCATACAGCCCTTAATTGCACACACACACACACACACACACACAAACACAGAGAGAGAGAGAGAGAGAGAGAGAGAGAGAGAGAGAGAGAGAGAGAGAGAGAGCTGTCATTCACAGAAATGGTCTAATTAGTCATAATACACATGAAATTATGGCTGTCTGTCTGTTAAGGTCAAATTAAATAATTCACAAGGCCTTTTATTAACCTAGAAATCATCTGGAGTCATACAGACGTAGAAGTGATAGAAGTGGATGTTTTCACTGAGGGGCTCCTCTTGTCCAGTGGTAACTGGTTATGCAAGCACCCTCATTTGATTTATGTCTGTCAGTTCTTCATCTTTAATTAAAATGGCTGCGGTGCCAAATAGTCAAAGTTCTCACAGGCTTATGTCTTTTTTATTATGCTTAGTTTTTCTTGCATTTTTTTTCTTCTTTTTTTTCCCCCTCTCTTCTCCTCATTTTTCCTACAAAAACTGTACTGAATTAAATCAAACCAGACATCTTGGATTTAAATTTTAATGTTGCTACATTCGATTGGATTAAACTCTAATACATAATTACATTTTGTAATGATACTAATGCTTTAATGGAACTAAAAATTAGCATTCTTGTCAAAACTGTCCATAACAATAACCACTGAAAAATAAAATGTAAAGTCAAATCCATCATTATTCCACATTTTAGCTGAGGTTTCACAGGGCTGCACAAAAATTTAGGCAGACTTCCCTCGGTTTATGTGTCCCACTCTACTGTACTTTTATTGCCCTCCTAAACCAGATCGTTATAAAACTCAATCTGTTAGACTTTACTATCATCATAAGGCTATTTGAGCCTCACCGTCATAAAAATATACTATCAGCCTTTAGACTGAATTTACACGTCATTTTCAGTAACTGACAGAGGACATCAAGATCTCCCTTTACATTAACAGTATTCTAATGAAACATGCCATTAATGTATTCTAATTAGAGACATGATTCCCATTATAAACCATAAAATAATGATGTTCATTTATGGATGGAGTCAAAGTCCAGTTTGTGGAATTTCAAAGAAAAAGTAAATCATCATCTTGAGCCAATACATATAACACACACATACACACACACACACACACACACACACACACACATACACAGTAAAAAGAGAATCCTCTTTATGTGATTTACTTTCCTCCAAGCATCCATTTTTGGTAAGCATTCAACTTGGCAAGCAACCTTTTGGATAGTGTGCTGTCGTCATTATAATATGCCCTGATGGGTGGGAGGCAAATCCTGCCTCACAGCGTTTCCCTACCCTCAACCCATTTTGACGTCCTAATGATTCCCTCTATTGCCATCGTGAATGCTAATAAGGAGATTATGCACCCTGCCACGATAGCAGTTTCCAAGGGCTTGCAATTCCACTGTTGATAAGCATTTAACCAGATTCTTGATCATATTTGGCAGTCTGGAGAGCCTCAGTGCTACCCGCAGAAGTTTACTGAACTAAAGGCATTTTAAGGTCCAGAAATACATAACATTTATGTACACTTCTTAAGCAGTTTGTTGATGCTGTTCCAGATGCAGAGTGACTCTCAATAAGTGCAGCAAGAGAAAGAGCTTTAATGCTTTGATAATCAACATCACAAGCAATAGCAAGGGTCAGAACAACACCAGTTATAGTACACATGTCTCACACAGGTCTCATTTAGTGGGCACTGTTGTACAAAGTGCCTCACATCACGATTAGTGCATATGTATTGAACTATGGGTGGGCCCAGAGGGAATTAAACCTCTAAATCTGGCAGTGTTACAGCGGGCCCACCCACTGAGCTTCACTTCACCATTGTTGTTTTTGTCTCATATTAGCAGGTAATGAATTTAAATCACATCTCAGTGGTTACAAAACCAAAGCCAGCAGCAGAATACAGACATTAAAGAACTAAATCTGCACTGATAAATGATGCAATTGTACTTTAATACAATTTAAGTTGACCTGTTTTTCCATGTTTTAGCTGCACATTAGTACAATATAAATGTATTTCTTGTATTAAAGCCTCTCATTATGCTGAAAATACAATTTGAGTACAGTTACAGTATATTGTTGTTCTGAGTTGATGCCGAGATTATCAAACAAAAGTAGCAAAAAGGCTTGTGATCAGGTCTGTCAGCAGTACTTACCACTGCTGTATATTGTACAACAGTGTACTTTAAAATACACAGACCAGACAGTCCTGCAACAACTGAGCTGTTACACTCTCTGTCTCACATACACACACACACACACACACACACACACACACACACACACACACACACACGCAGGATAAGAATTACACCCCGTCAAACCTTGAACATATTCAGAAAACAAAACAGACAGTGACTCAAAGCACACACACACACACACACACACACATGAAAATGTTCACAGCATTACTTTTCTTTATTAAATCTTGATATGTTGGCTCCATTGTTGGACATTACGAATATATTTGCTTGGTGCAAAGATATGAAGGTGACTCAGGCATGTAAAATGAGTTTGATCATATATTTAGCATCATATAATCTAAATCATACATGATAGTCATTCATACAAATCAGGCCATTATGCAAACCTTCAACATGTTTCAATATATTTTGTGTAAAATGCTCACCAACACTATGTTCACATCACTTGACATAAATAATTGCATACTTTCTTAAATAAAGCACACTTTTTATAATCTCAATGTATATAGTAATAGAAATAAAACTAATAAAGTCTACAAATATACACTTGAATAAAGTTTGTTCTGTATTTTCTCCTTTCTTTCATAATACCATTTATCATAATTAATAATTCATTCATTCATGTTTAATTCTAAGGACAAGATTAATACATTTGTATTACATATACTGTCAATCCTGAATGACTAAACTTTGTGTTGCAAAGGTGTTGTTATCTGTCCATATCTACTCTACATCTCTATTACTTGAGTTATCTATTATGTGTGTAAAAATGAATAATGCAGCAGTTTAAGGGTGGTATTATTACATTTACTGCTTTTGTCCTTTCAGTGCTCTTATTACAGGGTTGTCAACCCTGTAAGTTTGATAATGATGCTTTAACCTCTCCAAATTGGATGCAAATATTTGTTTATATGTGTAGGGGAGGACAAGACCAATCATATCTTAAAATACAGCAGGCAAAAAGGATGAAGGACTAAAAACAGCTGAAATTGAAAATGGGTGGTGTGTTCTGTTCTGCTGTTTTGTTTTGTGTTTTTGCTGTTTTCTCTGTTTCATTCTGTTCTTCTGTTTGCTCTGTTTTGTTCTGTTGTGCTTTGCTCTGTCCTTGTGTTTTGTTCTACTTTGTTTTGGTATGAATTGTTTTCTTCTGCTGTGTTCTGCTCTATTCCAATATGATCTAATGTAATCCGTTCTGCTCAGCTCTGTCCTGCTGTTTTGTTCTGTTCACTGGTTCCTGCTCCTTGAGCCGTGATGCACCTTGTTGTTTTCAACAGCTCTAAACATCTGGTCTGTCCATCGGTCACCTCACCATATACTCGTTCATAAAAGCGGCTGCTCTCCATGGTGCTGAATCTCCTTTATGTGCTCCCTGCACCACTGACACAGCAGTGGTGCTCAATAAATACATTAATGGTTGACCGATATGGGTTTTTCAATGGCCGATGCCAATGTCAATATTTAGAGAGCAGGGCAGTCGATGGACAATATAATATATAATGCCATACATTTTGGCATATGGCATATAACACACACACACACACACACACACACACACACATATATATATATATATATATATATATAGAGAGAGAGAGAGAGAGAGAGAGAGAGAGAGAGAGAGAGAGAGAGAGAGAGATTTTTCTTTCTTTTACTGCATGTGATAAAATACAAAAATTTCATGATAAATAAACAAATAATCTTCTTTTCCTTAGTAGATCTGCACTCTTTAAATCCCTCTATCACTAAAATACATTTACTTACTGGTTTGTAAGAGTGTGAGACAATTAAATGACCTGAATTACAATTTCGCTCTTCAAGACCTTTTTTTTTTTTTTTTTATAACGCAACAACAGCTCAAGTGGTTTGCCTCTTTTCACACTTCTTACAAACAGTTTTGTGTCAAATTGTTTTGTAAACAAAATGTAGTGTTACAAACATGGCTGCAATTAGTCTCACATTAAACCTGACAATCAGCAGTTAAATCTTACAGTCTTTATGTCTTAGGAGCTAAAATATCAGATCGCCATTGTCCAGATGCATATGGGATTTACTTTAATACAGTTTTCTTCAACGAAGTAATGAATGAAATAATAAGTGGAATGATGAATTTGCTTTCAGCTTGCTTTTAAGAACAGATGACTGCCAGGAGAACCTGCCAAAATACTGTTTCCCTGTGAAAAGGAAAGAAAATGATATTTCAGACAAGACAACAACACAGCTCAACAGTTTCTTCTGCCACGCTGGTTCTCACAATGCCACTTCATGGTTTAAACACAGGGTGGCAGTAATCCACATTTTACGACCATTTCATTATGTCTCATGTATCTTGACATAATTTACTCTTAACAGCTAAATGCTATTGAAAAGATGACATAAATTAATGAGTAGTAGGAGGGGAGCAGACAGGCACTTGTGAAAGATAGCTTAAACGTAGGTGTGTGTTGCTCTGTATCTGGCAGATGTTTTGAAGGGTAAAGACTCATCCAATCGGAATATTTCTGTTATTACAGAAGTCAGTTATAGAAATATACAAAAATTATTCTATTTGTTAATGTATTTCATGACAGGTTTCACACTAGTTTTTGTTCACATCATTTATCAAGTCATGTAACTCTTATTTGGAAACCTGAACTGCACTCAAGACACCTAATCCATTTGGTTTTCATTCATATCATTTCATTAGATCAAGCTGTGTAACTACTGTTTTGAAAAGGCATTTTCATCTGCTGTCTTTTTCTACATCTGGACATTAATGATAAATTCAAAAGAAAAGCTTTAGTACATTCAGAACAACTCCACTGACTGCCATTTACCTGTAATTGTTATTAACATAGATCTCAGGAATTCATTGTCATAAAGAATAACACAAGCAATATTTTGCCTCACCCCTCCACTTCACATTAGTCTATGTGACAAAACCCGAACCACATTACATTAACTCATAAATTAATATAGATAATAAACTCAGCATAAACAGTATTGTGGATGATGACAATTCTATGCAAAGTTCCTGCCTGATGACTTTTGTCTGCCTGATTCATTGTTTCATTGTATTCAACAGATAAATGCCTGGATACACCAGAGTTACCTTCAGCTCAATAATGATAAAACAGAGGCCATTATTTTTGGTCCTAAAGCCAAGTAAGCTATAGTATGTGCCCATTTAAATTTACTTATCTTCTGATGTGAATTGCACTTTTGAGTCTCAAAATCAATTTCAAAACAAGACCTGGAAAAAATTGTTCATGCTATATGTTATATTTAGCAAAACAGATGACTATAATGCACTTTTTCTGGTCTTCCTAAGGAAACTTTAAAAGAGCTGCAGCTTGTGCAGAATGCAGCATCCAGTGTGATAACAAGAGTCAGGAAAGCCGAGACACCAATTCTTAGATCGCTACACGGACTGCCTGCATGTTATGAGTTTATTTTAAGGTTTTGCTGCTTATTTTCAAATCAAGTTAGTAGTTTTGATCCCAAATACATTTCGAAATTGCTAATGCTAGTGCTAGAACTCTTAGATCATCAGGGGCTGGCCTATTGGCTGTCCCTAGAGATAACACAAAGCACAGGGAAGCAGCTTTCAGTTATGATGCTGCTTCTACTTAGAATCAACTTCCATTAAGTCTAAGACATGCCCCATGCATACCACATGTTCTCTAAAGCCTTCCATTGATTACTAATCTTAATATAATTTCTTATATATGCATGCATTTGTATCTGTGCTTGTATGTATATGTGCATGTAGGTGTTTACACTTTGGAAGTAGTGTGTGCAAATCTATTGTTAAACTTAGGCAATTCTGTGCGACCATTTCTGTTTCATCCTTGTATGTTCATTTTATTTTTCATCTACCGTAAAGCACTTTGAGTTTCTTTATGCGTGAAATGTGATATTTAAATTAAAGTTGCTTGCTCGCTATCTAAAGAGGGGTCTTTGACCCAAGTTCTTACACCCCATTGAAGCTGCAGGCCGGTCCTACTGCCATTTTAGAGTATTTCCAAGACTCAAATCTCCTAAACTTCTGTAATGCAAAAGTCTGGATGTAAAATCCACTCTTTTTTAGAAGCATACAATATATTAAGCAGCAAACTATACATGTTTACGAGTTAACAAGGAAACATTGCACATTGCTCAGCATGCGGTTTGATGTGAGATTCCCTCCAATACAAGGAGAGAAAGGTGAGATCAGGACGAGCTATTTGACAGTAAGGTTTGGAAAACTGGGCTGATAAAATTGAATATGGTTATTACAGCTATGTCCACCTCTTGTGTGTGTTTGCATTCTTACTGTTCACTGTTTGCAATCATTGTCTTGAATGTGATCTTTAGTCCCATTCCTCGATCAAATCTTCAAAAAACAAACTAGACAAGATCATATAAAACAGAGTAACAAAAGATTTACTTGAAAGTCTTCAACTACATACAGTAAATACATCCTTCAGCTCTCTCATCCATAGTCATCCCTTGTGTGTTTTCCTGCCATGGAATCAGGCCTGCAGTTTGTGACTCTTCCTCTTTGCCAGAAGTACATTGCTCCCAGTGTCTCTCCTCTGCCGTCCTTGTCTCAGAGTTCGTGCTCAGCATCCTCTCAGCCTGACAGTCCTGAGAGCATGTCGGCCAACGCTTTGAACTGGCACTCCAAGAGGAAGCTGTGAGGGCAGACTATAGTTATCACAAGCTTGTTTTTCTTGTCAGGGTAAAGAGGGATTGCAAAGCGGAACACCCTCCACCTACTGGCGAGGATGCCAAAAGCTCCCTTTGAGTCTTTGTGCCTGACATGACAGGCAATAATTAACAAATCTCTGATTGTGGTCCAGTGCTTGAAGAAACTGGGACTCCTTATGTCAGTGCGAAGAGAAATGTCAGCTCCAACTAAGACTGAAGGGGCCACAGTATCTGGAAATCATTAGAATGACCAGAACTGCAATGTGAAAAAGTCTCTGGTCCAGTGCACATTTTAAATCTAAACGGTTGAAAAGACCAGTAGTGTAGCTACACTCATATATTGTAATTTTCTTGTAGTTTTCAGAGAAAAAGCCACCATCATCAGAGCAGAAAATCAACACTTGAGCTTGTGGATTGAAGGCTACTACGTTCCAGTGGTGAAATAAAGTGCTGTGTTCAGTGACACAAACAACAGAGGAACTGCCATTTTTGTGGGAATTAACCAGCAGTGGCCCTCCATGCTGCCTAAGAATTTGGTAATATCTGAGGTAAAAGTGCCCTTATCATGACATGGCAGCTCTGTGGGTGGTGGGAAGCCACATGAATGGGAGGATGACAGCTATCTTTTACTGACATCTTGAGGTGGTGATCAGCAGCTGCAAAGGATTTGGGGCAATTTTCTGCTGGACCTGTGACTGTTTTGCTGTTCAACTCATTTTCATTGAAGAAGAGGAGAGGAGAAGTGTGCACCTGAATTGGTGAGGTGCTGGCTTACATCAGAAGGAGGGGAAGGAAGCTGCACACTCATAACTCTGATAATGCAAATGTCAGTGTTACTTAAACAATAAACATGTTTGCATCAGAGTTATGAGTACACAGCTTTCTTCCCCTCCTTCTCTACTCATTTTCATTGACAGGACCTGTTTTCTGTAAAACAATCTTCAGTCATTGAATCAGTCATTGAGTCCTGAGGGTCTATTAAGACACTTTACAAGAATAAAATGCATGAAATGTTAAAACTGACTAACAAATGACCATCTAGCACGCGTGCACACACACACACACTCATATATATAAGTTCAACCTGGTGCTGAAAGATGGTGGGACATCTGTACATTATATGTGGCTTTAATTGGCTTATGACTAATTAGGTGGGAACCTCAACACAGAAAAAATACTAAATGCATAACTTGGCCTTTATGTCTTGTGATGGCTTCTTGTATTACTTCTATCAGTTTAAGTTTGGATTTTATTTGTAAACTAATTAATATAGTGGTAGTGATGGTGGTGATGCTGATGATGATGATGATGATAATGATGATGATTGTCATTACTATGTGATGCAGGTTATACCGGTTGAGGCTGTTTGTCATTGTGCAGTCAGAATGCGACACCAAGGCAAAGCTAGCACAGCTGATGGATGACTGCTATTTGTCCATGCAAGTTTCACATCCTTTTCAGGTATACATCCGCGTAAGTCGTGAAGGCTCACCAGTCCTCTCTAAAGTTACCAGCAGAAAGTAATGTATTTTAATGAATCGTCTTGTGTCGATGCAATATTTTCCAATAACATTTTTATGTTTACGGGGTGTCTGTTGATATGATATGTGCTCCATACTTTATAGTTCCAAAGGGTGTAAGAGCGGAAGGATATAGGTGTTGTGACTAGTTATAAAACCCACTGCTCTTTGTTTGTGAAAAACTGTCAGTATTTCCTGAAGAGAGAGCACGGACGTGAGTGTTTCACACCATCGGAAAAAATTTGTTTGTAAGTAGAGCTTTTGGAAGAACAGTCATCAGATGACAATTTGTGATTGATATATGTGATGAATCAACTCTAATATTACTGTTGTTAACATAAGAATATAGCATTACGTCTTTTGTTTTGGTAACGACGCCAGCGTTTATAGCTAACGTCACGTTAGCCTAGCTACATTTGTTGGCCTACATTTGGGTTTCAGAATTTGGTAAAAACCTAATGATTTTAAGTGATGATAAATCATGTGCGACTGTTAGCGTGAACATAGCCAACGATAGCTCAAATTGTCAACGCTAAGTTAACGTTGCTTTTACTACCATAAAACAACAAACACTTCTTGAGGGAACCGGATGGCAGCACGACGATAGCTTCGTTGGCAGTGCGCCAGCACAAATGTGAAACAGCTGTCCAGTGTTAAATGATTAAACCCGCACCGTTTTGGTCAACGTTTTACCGTGACCAGATTTGTTGTAGTCAGTGGTCAGGGATTATGATTAGTTGAACTAGCCTAAGCGGTAATGTAGCTGTCGGTCGAAGTGGGTGCTATTAAACATTATCGTAAATAAGTAGGTGGTGGCTAGTTAGGGCAGTAATCCTGAACATTTAAAACGTTTGAAAACAATTGGACGTGAAGCCCGCTGAGTTAAATGATTGAGGCTGACATAATGGTTAGTGTTTTGTTTGGATAAACAAGCAGTTTGGACGTCAGCAAACCACTGGCCTTTCTAGGAGGAGCTCTGTTGTCACGATCCTCTCAACAATAATGTGTTGCCAGAAGCATATAGGTGCTACATACTCTTGGCTGTCATCACTGGGGTATATGCAGTGTGACATGAATACAGCGCTGGATAAAGCATTTGATTTTTTTTTTTCTTCATTTTGTGGGGGCTCTTATGTTTTCTCCTAAATTATTTTCTTTTCACCCCATAGTGTCAAAATGCAGATCTTTGTGAAGACCCTGACTGGCAAGACCATCACTTTGGAGGTTGAGCCAAGTGACACCATTGAGAATGTCAAAGCCAAGATCCAGGATAAGGAAGGTATCCCTCCTGACCAGCAGCGTCTGATCTTTGCTGGAAAGCAGCTCGAAGATGGCCGCACCCTGTCTGACTACAACATCCAGAAGGAGTCCACCCTCCATCTTGTGCTCCGTCTGAGAGGAGGCATGCAGATTTTCGTGAAGACCCTGACTGGCAAGACCATCACCCTGGAGGTTGAGCCAAGTGACACCATTGAGAATGTCAAAGCCAAGATCCAGGACAAGGAAGGCATCCCTCCTGACCAGCAGCGTCTGATCTTCGCCGGGAAGCAGCTGGAAGATGGCCGCACCCTGTCTGACTACAACATCCAGAAGGAGTCCACCCTTCACTTGGTTCTGCGTCTCCGTGGTGGAAACTGAGCAGCTACTGCTCACTGCAGTGTTTCATTATTCCACACCATTCTCTTATTACTTTTAATTTCCACTGTCTGATCCTGCTTTCACTCATTCCTTAAGTTTCAATAAAAGTTGAGCATTCCACATCGTTTTGTCTGTCTTTTATTGCCTGCAATTTTCATGTTGACAGCTTTAACTAATATTTAGTTTCATTTTATTGCTTGGGGACCAACACTATTTTGAGGTTGACTTCAATAATAGCTTATGCACACTTGAAGTGGCGGTAAGATATATAAAAGGTAATTATTGTGCGTAATATTGAGCAATCTCTTTGTAGCTGTCTTCAAAGCAGGACCATGTAAGGGCCATCACTAAATTTAAATTGCAGTAATAAAGTTATAGACCAGCCAGTCCCAGCTATCAGTGGTTTGTCCCACATCTGTGACTCTTCAGGATGATAATAGGTTTAAATGTTCAACATTTGTTCTCAAAATTTGGTTTTTACTGTTAAACTTATTTCTCTACAATACACGAAAACATTTTGAGTGAAAGATTTTCTGCTGCTACACCTTATTGCCATCCCAATCAATATTAATATAAAGTCAGACTATTCTAGTGTCTTATTAATAAAAGACACTGCCGTTCCTTGCTGCAGAAGTTCAGGTGCCTTGTGTCTGTGATATTTTCATGTTCAACCACCAGGTGTCATTGTACACCAGCAGTTGTACATTTCTCTAGTGCTGACTTGGGTAACTGAATGAAATACAATAGCTCTTACACGTATGCATATTTTAGTAGTTTAGAAGGAATAAAAAAGTTTAAACAAGCTATAAGTAAAGGACGTCCCAATGCTGATGTTACTGTAATCGTATCATGCCAATAAACATGTTGATACCCATATTGTAATAACATTTTGTCTCAGACAGTATGTGATTAGGCATTTTTAACTATTTTCCTCCCAGCATCCCAAATTTGTATGATACTCTACTGCAGCAAATTAAAAAAAATGTTTGAAACATCTGTGCTCTATTGCAGAGTTTAACAGAAATGTCAAACACGGGTCCAACTTAGTGCCACCAAATAGTCTGTCCTCTACTAACTTTAAGAAATGGAGTGCACAGAAGTGGAATGAAAAATGGTCAAGATGAATGAAGAGGTTAAAATCCCATTGTTGATATTGTTTTATGACTTAAGGTGAAAAATACATAAATGAGACGGACTTTTCATAGTGGATAGTGAATTTCTTTTACATATTAAAAAGACTGCATAAGAAAATGCTCCATTTTAAGGAACCACATAGCAGTTGAGATGAAAAACCAAACCCATTCAAATGGATTTTCTATGCTATTTTATTACATTATGAGAGCTTCTCACACACATACATAAACCATGATGCAAATCACTGTCTACCATGTTCACAAACATGCAAGAGGCATATGAAGTAAGCAAACATATCCAATAGAATAATTAACAAATCATGATCTGCAGTACTGATGCCTTGTTCTAAAACATGCTCACAGCAGATTAATGCATTTATTGGGATATTTTGGTTGTTTCTTTTTAACTTATTACGACAAAGACTGGGCTTCTCAGAGCATCTCAGTGCTTCAGCACTTCTCCCGTGGATGGAGATGGTCTGAGAGCTAAGATAACCTCAGCAAACCATGCCAAGTGGGGTACTTTATAGTATAGTAACAATTCATGTGATTAAATGACAATTTAAAGAAGAAGGGGGAGTGGGGGGGCATCACTTTTTCATTTGAAGAACTGCAGATGTGTATGCTATTTAAGCTGCGGTTCAAGCTCTCAAAAATTAAATTAAGCTGACATATAAAGGTAGGCAGATTAAGATTAATAATTGTAATGCTTCTACACTATGCATCTGCCCTGTGTGCGTGTGTTTGTTTCTGAGGTTGCCTGAGTGCTCTTAAGCTGACACAATTAGAACTCACTGTCCTTGTCTGTCTACAGAATGGCCTCACCACAGGAGTCACCAAACTGAGCGTGTCCTTTTCGATAAAAGTCTCTGTGTCTGACATACGGCAGGTTATTGGGGGGGTAAAGCCTATGTTGCTTGGAGTAGAAAGCAGACTCCTCACAGTCTGACTCCACCTGGATGCTGACCTGGGGCAGAGGCTGGCGTGGCGGCAGGAGTGACGAAGCGTCTCCAGGGGCAAGGCTCATCTGGGAGTGGGCGGGTGAGGGAGGGCAGATCTTCAGGTGCAGAGTAATGCTGAGGAACAGTGGTGGAACCACCCAGGTTACACTTTCGCTCCATTTCTTTCACACACACAGACGCAAACTCAAAAATATGCAGGGGAGCTAAGTGCCACAGTGGGAGTAGTGAAACTTTGAGATGCAGTCTCTTATGAGAGCCAATCAGTTTAAAATAAAATTTGGTCTTATTCTTTTATCATTAAAGGTGCTACATGAATTTTAAATCATTACCATGTTAATAATGAGAGAGTATATTTATCATAAATAAATCAGACCATCTGCAAGAAGATTGACAGCCTCTACATTTTGTGCCACTGGAAAACTGTATAGCACAAACTAGGCAGTGGGCAGTGTTCAAATGCAAATGGAGCTAAATTGTTCAAGCAATTCTGGCAACAGCAGGTGTAAGATATTTATGCTTTTCAGTCAAGTGAAAGAGAAAACAAATACTTATGGACAACATCAGCAGCAAGGGAGTAATAGCAAGTAGCAGCAGTCTCCTTGCAGCAGTAAGCAACAAGGTTTATGGGAAACGTGGTCTTTGCTTTGAGACACACAAGCACAAACAACAACACTGGTGTAAGACAGAGGCTGCCAATTTTCCCCGCTTTGATCTCTTTTGTTTACGCTAATTACACCAGGGAGGTATCACAACTAATTTCACAATAATATACTATGCATCTAAAAATGTTACATGTAGCACATTTAACAATTCCCTAATGTTTTGTAAATCCCTTCATACATATTTTTAAAATATTTTTTGCGAAATCCAGTCATCTTAATTATATTGTGACTGAAAGTATACATGCCAAACTTCATTACAAATAAATTACTGAGCCACTTTATTCTTCCAAATATATAGGATTAGTACAATCAAAGATTATTTTTAAGTCAAACTACATTCTGGAATCTTAAGTTAAAATACTCATGATAAAGAGCCATCAATCTTGTTTGATTTCTGAATATCTCATAAGGTCAGTTAGCTTAAAGGAACACTCCAACATTTTGGGTAAAATACCCTTGTCCTGACTTACCCAGACTGAGACAAGATGCTCGATACCATTTTCACCCCTGTATGTCTACCGGTTCAGTTCCTATTGGTACCATTTTGTGTTAGCTTAACATAAAGACACGAAGTCTGCAGGAGTCATTAGCCTAGCTCTATCATAGTGAAAAAATAAACCTTACAGCAATTGCAGTAAGGTTTATTTTTTCACTTTGACAGAGCCAGGTCAAAAGGTGAAGAGGTGAAATGGCATTGAACATCTTGTATCTCGGTTGCTTTAAATGTGGAGGCTGACCATTTAGTTATGAAACTAATTTTCATACATCTCAACCATTCTCTGAAAAGCAGTGCGGGAGAATGCGCTGGTTGCTGTAAGCAGGTAAATGGGTGACATGTTATAACAGAGATAGGAAAACAGTCATGCATGACATGCCAACACATGAACACACATGCTAGTGAAAGGACAAACGAGAGGGAAGAGCTGTAAAATGCTATGTCACATTTGAGTGTTCTGTGATTGGCCAAACCAGTGAGTGGTTTCACACTTTAGTGTTCAGAGGAATCTGCGAATATAAACACTTGAGAAGACAGAGGATGCAATTGAAAGGAAATTTAGTATTTTCAAAAGAAACAACCAAAATCCTACTGTGTTAAAAACCTAGTACATATACTTGGTAGAGGGATGGGCAAAAGTTGAGACACTTTTGAGGACACATGGGTTCACAGTAAACAGTGAAACGAACCAAACAACAAGAGAGAAAAAACGCTGCCTTCAGTGACCAGTAGCTGGGAGAAACAATGAGACTATGATTGATCAACCATGACTGTCTATGCTGGCAGCTTTGCTAAAGTGATGAAGTTGAACTTAAACATGAGAACAGTGGTCTGTTTACAGTTCTCTGGCAACTACCATCCCCTGCATGATCACAAAGACACTGAACATATCAGACTGGAGAGGAGAAAAGGCCTCTCTGACAAGCTCATCACAGTTTCCTGAAGATAAGTACCTAAAGGGCTCCATCTGCTTTTAAAGACAAACGTCACAAGAACACTAAACAAAAAATTAGAATAATGTTATGAAACTTTTGCTTTGAATACTGAGGGAGTTCAGGTTTAACTTCAAGTTGTGGTGTGTATAATGCCAAAGAGGACAGTACATTTCAGAAAGTTTCCTGTAACAACAAATCTGTGAATAAACAGCACAGAGAAATGAGAGATGGTCAAATGAGCAAAAATGCAATGCTGTCAGGCACATACTAAGGGTGCACTCTAAAAGAATACTCCATCATTTGGGGCAAAATACCCCTTTTACTTTTAAAGATGTTCAATACCATTTTCACCTCTGTACGTCCACTGGTTCAGTTCCTATGATTAGCATTTTGTGTTAGCTTAGCATAAAGACTTGTAGTCTACAGAAGTCATTAGCCATTTAACTCCGTCAAAGTGAAAAAATAAACCTTACAGCAACCCCGAAACTGTCTTATTTACACAATGTATCATGTGTATTTGAAATAAATGTCTTGGAATTATAAAAAAAAAAAAAAAAAAAAAAAAAAAAAAAAAAAAGAGAGAGTCGCTTTAGTAGAAGTTAGATGGAACACACATGTTCTACTACTAGTTCCTACCATCGAACTTTGTCTAAAACAACCCTCATTTATTTAAAAAAAAAAATTCCAAGATGTGTATTTCAAATATACATGATACAATGTTTAAATAAGACAGCTTCTGAGTTCCTGTAAGGATAATTTTTTCACTTTGATGCAGCTAGGCTAATGACTCCTGTGGACTTCAAGTCTTTATGCCAAGCTAACACAAAATGCTAACCATAGGAGCCGAACCAGTGGACATACAGAGGTGAAAATGGTATCAAACATCTTGTCTCAGTCTGGGTAAGACGGAAAAAGGGTATTTTGGCCAAAACCTTGGATTATTCCTTTAGTACTCAAACTAAATTCTGATTTATTGTTTCACTGAGGACACAATCCATTTCAGGCAAAAAGCCCATCAAGATGGTAGTACACACAAAGAACATGAAACATTTTGAACTAAAGAGAAGTGTGCGATTATAATATTCTGTCTAGATATGCCAAAATCTACAATGATTAGAAAGAGTAGGTGCCTTCTACAGGTGGTATTCAATGTAAGGATGATCCTAATTATTATATAGTAGCTGTATTTACCAGAATATGTACAACTTATGGAATATTTGAATGACAGTTGGTGTTGCTTAATTACTGCTGTCATGCACTGCACTGTACACAGTACACTCTTTGCAAGTGCACTAAGTTATTCTTAGCTATATGTATGCAATGTAAATACGATGTCAGCAAACCAAATAGTCCTCAGCTAAAAATAAAATATCCAAAACCATGTGTGTGATAATGCAGCAGCTGAAAACTTGCAAAATGAGCTTAAAAAATTTAGATAAGCATACTGCCCCTTTCTATGTTTTTCTGTTGTATTGTGCGTTTAGTTGAAGGTGTTGTCTGGAAGTGGCGCTGTCCCAGGTAGAGTTTGTGTCAGGTGGGTGAATCAGATCACTGTAGGGCACGTGCAGTTTTAGCACACAGTACCTGTTGTCTAGCTCATCTTGATCAGAAGCGACTGTTGAGTAAGGGTTTATCTCCTGGAAGCAAACACAGAAAAACACATACAAAAACACATAGACAGAAACAAGCAAGCAAACATAGGTATCGAAAGACATGCACAAATCAGCACAAACACAGGGACACAAAAAAAGATAATAAAACCTTCAGATACACAGAACTGACATCAAAATTGTAGGTTGCATGTTCATAGTATTAACTATCATGAAAGAGAAAAGTCAAGTTCAAGAGGTTCCTCTGGACCACTGAGATTCCTACTATTACATTTAGCTGATAATTTGGCACTGATGACGGGTAACATCTTAAATATGTTTATGGTGTAACAGTGGCTATGTTTACATGCCCATCAAAAATGTGATTATAATGTGATTGAGGAAATAATGCGAGTAAGGCATAAGCTAACCTATGCAGGGTACAACAAACATTAATTTTAGGAGCTAAACCTGAGGAGTTGTCAAATTATGAAATCATGTAAATTGCTTACTGAGACAGTTGCCTTGTTCACACTACTACCAACACTCACATGACTGTTCACATATAAACCAAGCCAGAGATTATTCAACTGAAATATGCAGATGGTCAATGCATGGTCACTAGTAACATCTACCACAAGCTCTACCAACACTCCATCTGCCACACTCAGTAAATAACATACAAGATTAATACACAGGGTGGCTTGAATTGACACAGTAAACCACAAATAAGGGAAAGGGCTGCTATACTCACAATCAGAGGTTTGGTTTTGGGTGGGAGACATAACAGAGGTGGGGTCTGGCTCTGTGGCCATCTCTATGGCCTCCATGGGAATCGCCACTGGGGGAGGGAGGGAGCTCTTGGGCTGGGTGATACAGAAAGGAACTAGTCGGCATGCAAGGTGAATGCTTCAGTGTGAAGTTGCCCCTGGCTGCTGTCTAACATCTCAATTATTATTATCTCCACCAGAAGATTATGTTTTTGGTCACATGTGTCTGTCTGTGTGTCTGTCCGCAGACAATCTCACAAACTACTGGGCCTATCAGCCTAATTTTTTTTTGAACACAGTTATGACTGTATGATGAAGAACCTGGTTCTTCATCATACAGTGCTTCACCACTGTAAAAAATGAAGTGTAAAACAGCCGTCCTCGTTTCATACGTCAACAGACTAATTTGCCTAATCTTCTCGGGTCTTTGGGTGAGGGACAAGATCAAAGCCATCATACCCTCTCTACAACCAGTTATGGCACAAAGCAATAACAACTATCTACTTTATATAGATATTGTGTCTATTTAACGCCTGGAAATCTGCACTCTAGTGAGTGACCCCTTCTTGTTAAAATAATCAATAGGGAATCACAACACTGTCCTCAAATCAGTGCCTAGGGGCAACTTCACTTTTTGTGTTTTTGGTGAGGACTGAAGCAAGAACATAAACTACACACAGATGTAGCAGAGCACGCATGCTGCATCTAACAAAATGGACATGGCTTTCTGAAGTGTAGGAACACATTGGAAGAGGCAGGCAGATACACTAAAAGGAGGACGGACAGACAGATAGACAAAAAGACTGTAGTAAGTGTCGTACAGTGCCTTTTCAGCAACACTGTGGGACAGAGAGGAGAAACATATTAGAAATAACAAAACCAGGAATGACAAACCCAGAACAGATGGAGCGACACACACATTAGCACACAGTAAGAGTCAGACTATATGGATGTTTTGTGCGTGTGGTTAAGTGTGAACACAGGTAAGTGCTAATGCGTCGTTCATGCCAGCTGTGTCTGCTTATCTCTCACCTCCTCATCGCTCTCTGTCTCTACTGTCTTCTTCTCTTTCTTCTTCTTCTCATCCTCCTTCTTCTTCTTGTCTTTATCCGGCAGGATGTCGTCGAGCCAGGCTAAGTCATGCTGTGAGAACATCAGATCCAGCATCTTCCGCACCACCATGAGACCCAGAATCTACACATCATGGGAATCAAGTAAACAGAAAGAAATATATTATTTGTTAGTTATGAGAGATGTGAGTTATGCTCAGAAACATCAGCATATAAATAATCTATATCTGTTCTTCTCAGAGCATAAAGCTAGATAAAGAAACCATGGCAACAAAGAAAAAACATAATTTACGCAGTATCCTTTTCACTAGGCACATGTAGGTGCTACCAGGTAGGAAGCCTTTTCTTTAAGTACAGCCTGAAGTCTTAGGGGTGTGGATCCAAAAAGTATCTTGACATGTTCAACAGGAAACTCTATCCAAGCTGACTCAACAGCGTTACAATTTCTCAGCAGCATATTGAAGCTGCAAACATCCTGTTATTCCCCATCCAAACAGAAGTCATTTCTGGAACCCTCTTGAGACAAGGCAGTATTATCTGGATGGAGGCATCTGTTTGAGAACAGCAGTCTCTGACCAGGAAAAGATGCAAGTGGTCAGCAGTGTTGGGGCAAGTACTCTGATTACTTTTATGTAGTAAGGAGCAACTTACTGCAAGTACTCAGATACTTATTTACTTTTTCACTGGATCAATTTCTTTACCTTGCAATGCATAAGTACTCCAACGTATTACTGAATGGCTAATGCTGTGAAATACCGAGTTACTTTAAATGGCAGTAACATAGTGATGTAACGAGTTAACTTTTAAAAGCAATGTTCCCCAGTCTAGGTGGTCCACAACTGTTCAGATAGGCTGTGATGTTCAAATGGTGCTCCAGTGGCAACAACAGTCTGCCAAGAAAACATTACCTAGAAAACCAGACAAGACAGATCCATGGATTCATGTCAGACCAAGAGATACTTTCCACTCTTCAGTCATGCACTTTTGGGAATCATGTGTCCACTGCAGCTTGAACATGTGACACGGATATTAAGCTTATATAAACATAGAGATGCACTTTCTCTTCAAATGTGACAAAACATCGAGTTTGAATCAGTGAAATCACGATTTACATAATTAAGTAAATTTAAAATTAAGAGTAGTTCTAGGTGTGAGAAACATTACCTATTACAGCTGTGTATG
>OMLF01057334.1:15539-44062 GCA_900302615.1 Holocentrus rufus | reverse complement strand
TTGTTGGATGTACGCAACAAGAGGTCTACCGGCTCTCCTGCCACCTATCTGTGGATGTCTTTTCTTGCACTGGCTGCAAAACTGCAATGCATTGTGGGTGATATTGAGGTCTGGAGTGACCATTGTTGTTGACTTGCTCCCTCAGCCCTCCGAGGGTTGATCTCACCAAGTCCACTTCAGTTTTTCAGAGAAGTGGAACGATACTCAGCACTTGCCCTCGGGATTCCCCCGAGGGCAAGTGCTGAGGGGAAGTGAACGAGGGCATGTTTAACCACTATTGGAACGCAGGGTTGAGTGATATTACTGGCAGAGGGACAGTGGAGCCTCAGCTGAACATGACACCTGGGCTTAAGGGCCATATGTTTAGATGTCATTTTTGAACACTGAAAATACATATTTAAAGTGGTGAGATTAAAATATAATCATACTTTTTTATATCATAACAATTTATTAAAATTATTAAAATTAAAATTATAGTGGGTTGAAACTATTCCTCATTTTGCTGAGAACACCCTGGAAACCCCTCAAAAACCAATGACCCAGGCTCAACTTTTATAATCATTGACCTAGAGGGTTGTTTATATTTTGAGACATGATAGAAAACACCAGTGAGTACAGTAGGACATAATGAAGTACAACACAGTACAGTAGATGGGCCTTTGGCTCTAGTGGTCTGACGTCCCTGTGAGTCAGAGGCCACTTTAGTTATGTGGTCCTGGGCACCCTGCTGAACATGACAAACTGACTACAAAACTGGACTAAGTGAAGTTAGGACTATTAACTAGATCTAGCATCATTTATTATGTTTTGTGCAGCAGCTCACATTCTTAGAGAGAATATTGAGATATTACCTTTATTACCTTTTAATGCTGTCTGTCTGTGTATGATTACTGCATGGTAACGCTGGACTGCTTTGTGATTGCTGTTCAATCTATTTCTAAATGATTTTCATCCAGGTCTTTTTTGAAAAAGAGATCTTGATCTCAGTGAGACAACCTGTTTAAATAAAGGAATCTATCTATCTATCTATCTATCTATCTATCTATCTATCTATCTATCTATCTAGCGTATTGTTTCAAGTGTGAAAAGGCTGTCAAAGAGCTAGCAGCTGCAAAACATGCAGTTTTCAGTGCTCTGCACTCCGCAACTGCAAATATAACCTGAAAGAAATTTAGTATAAAGACTCAAATGCATCCTTCAACAAGGATACACAATATGAGAATCCACTTAGAGATGTACATATAGTATTTTTTTAATTGTGCTTAGTTTCCATATGTATTCTAACACTTTATGTAAAAGGAAAAAATAGTCAAAACATAAATAATTGACTATTTTAGCAGCAGCGCAAAGCCATGGGCAACCTGATCACACTTGACAGAAATGTTATGATCTTATAAACATGTTCTGTTTGGTCTCTAATAAATCAGATCAGTCAGTCAAATCAAAATGCTCCAGATGTAGTGCTGGAATTAAAATTACATATTACACTCTTGATCTTTTTCAGCCATTTTGACATGAAAGAGCAGGTAAACACAGGTGTTACTAATAACATTACTGAAGGTTCCATTCCATTTCAGTGTAGCAGAGTCTTTCCAGTGAGCCAGCATGAACAATAGCAGGACCCTGGCACTGTTGGACCTATGGAGCAGAACCACGATTAATGTCAGTAACATCTGTGTTTACCTGCCATGTTATGTCAGAATGGCTGTTGTGAAAAAGGCCTGTTGAATGTCATAGTTGTACTTAGAATGAATATAAAGGCCATGATTTTTTACCCAGTACCATTACACCACCACCACCACCACCACCACGCTTTACTGTTGTCACCAGGAAGGATGGACATGAACTCATGCTGATCCAGGACTGATCAGGCTGCTGCTAACCTGTCTACTTCATTTTCATACAATTTATTGTCCATATATACATATAATACTTGATAGAGGCCTTGTGTGAGATGTAAGTGGTTTATGGAAAGTGCAAAATCATGGTGTGTGTGCAGAAAGCAGCACGTGCGATGTCACAAGGAAACTTTGCCCACCTTGTCTGGGTAATGGGTAATAAGCTCAACATGTCCACACACACACACACACACACACACACACACACAGACTTGCAGGTATATAATCTTTGCATGCATTCGTAAAAAGCCAGTGAAAGAAACACATATAGCACATTTGCAGGCACATAATATGCCGTGTTGCATTCATACATGCAGTCCACACACATGCTAAACTCCCCACATACAAACATACACACACACACACACACACACAAATACACAGGTCTAGATCTAAGGTCAGGCTAATTGGTAATATGACTTCTTCGTGGCCCATGTCCATGTCACTCCAACAGTGCGTGGGGAAGTGAGTTTATGAGTAACACTGTGTGTATGTGTATATGTATGTCAGTCTTCTCTGCCTGTGTGTTTACGCGTGTTACACGTGTGATCATGTGAGCGCCAGCAGACGTGCTGGCATTTCTTTGTGTTTGTGTGTCCACTTTGGAATGTTTCCAGCCTGCGGTGTTTTAGTCTAAATAACAGGATATTTGGTTTACTGATAAAGCCACATTGCTGGACAATGAGGTTGTTTACATGGGACGCTTCAGTTACTAGAGCAAGACATCCCATCAAAACTGGTATCAAGAATTGACATAGTGCTAAGTAGGACAGTTAAGAAAACACACTAAAGAATGACAAATCTCATTTTTAGCACTTGACAATTCTTTTGAGACAGGCAATGATCGAGGCTCTACTCTCCACTGTGAGACACATAATACAGCTTTCTATTTAAAACTGAAACATGTATTTCAAGCTGAAAGACTTGGTGCAGTTTTTAAAAAGTATTCCAATCAATGGCGTGCATCTCTCCTTGTTTCACTTCTCTTTCCTTTCACTCAACAGTGGATGTGATCTCATAAAAATGCATTGTGAATAAACTGTAGTGGTCCAGAGGTTGCCTGTTTGAGTGATGTTAAGTCATTTACGAAACCAGCTGCGGCAGGAGGTAGCCCAATATGAAATGCTCAGCTCCAGTGGCTGAGGTGTTTTTGTTCCAAAACAGTGTATAGGCTCATAGGTTTTCAAACCCAGAAATATCAGCAAATGACCAATAATCAGTGACTGATATAGGCCTGTTGTGAGATGGTAAAAATGTTACTTATCACTCCATTAAGCAATCGAAATTTATTTAAGTGCATGTTCCTGATGCAACCCTAACCCAATATCCCAAATTTTGTTTCATGAATGAGTAATACTTACCAGCAGTCTGTAAAATAAATATGAAAATACAAAAGAAAATCATGTCATATGTCATAAATTGCTTTACGTAGAAGAGTGAGCATATATGTTATATGTTATAAACAGTGATCCAGTATGAAATAAAAAGGCAGATAAACCTATAGTCAGATATCTACCAATGTCCAAAAAAATCACGTGCACTTTCAGTAAAGCAATGATTCAACATTCAATGTAATTACCACCACCAATACTGACGTAAACAGATATCTTCAAAAAGTAATTTATGCTTTTTTTCGAGCTGTTCACAAAGTTGGATGAAACCCTATATTATTCTATCGATATGCTTTTATTATACAGCACTAAACTATACCTCGTTATTGTAATTATTTTCTTATATCCGTCCATTGTATTAGTCACATGCAGTAAACAGCAGGCATGTGTCTTTCAGCCTGGAACATCACCATCACCATCATGAGTGCAAGCCAGGTCCGAGTGACTCTTCCTCCAACTAAGTGCTGGTGATGCTGTAGTGGGCGGGACCCGCAGTTCCTCTTAAAAGACTGAAGACCATGCTGTTCCACCAGTGAGGGGCTCAAACCAGTTTGGGAAGCCAGCATCAGTATGGAAAGCCTTCATTAGAAAGGAAGATACCGCGCTGATTTTAAATAACCACCTTACAGGTTCATCCACAGCATTCCAGCGGGTAAGTCTCAACTTTAGTGCTGTTCCTTTGGTTAATTTGTCCATTTAAACTACAACTGAAGTGCTTCTAAAACAGTAAAGAAGCACGGAGGTCGCGCAATAGTAACTATGGTGCATTTGCGGTTAATTCTAAAGTAACTATTGGAGATACGAAAAAGGCATAAAGAAGATGCCATCACTATAAGCTAGACACAAGCACTCTAAGAAGTATAAGAACATTACAGGAATATACTAGGAGACAAAAATACAATAAATGACGACAGGTACATAGCCCCATAAACAATTGATAAGAACCTATAGGAACATTATAATGATAACAGACTACTGTAAGTGCAAGTGCAAACTCACTGAGTACCACGTACATATTTTAGAACACTCTAAGAAGAAAAAAAATATAATAGGAATTTATTAAAACGAAAACAAAAACATAGTATTAAAAAATCGCTATAAAGTAACTGCCACCACTACATCTCAACCACTGCAGGTTCAGGAATGTAGAGGATAAGAAAAACCATCAAGGACAAAAAAGGCCACGGTAATCTCACGATAGGTTAACATAGAAGCATGAATCTCTATGGTAAATCACTTTATAATATTACAGGAATATTACAGTATCTGAAACCATTAGAGAAAAAAAAACTAATTATGACAAGATTACTCTACACTCACTCCAGATTACCACAGAGACACTACATTGTAATATACCGAAAATCCTCATAAGAATTATTGCGGGAATATTCTTACTGATGTTGCCATAGGAGGTGGATAAACACTTCAAGAACCTTAAGGAATATTATAGTTATGTCCGTAGAAAATAAGAAGTTTTGAATGAATAAGTTAAGTTGATTAATAAGTTTAGAGGTTTCAGTGCCCCCTCCCCACCTACAGTACAAGACACTTATGTAATCAAGGACCAAGTCATATTCATCATCAAAAATCTTCTTCACTGCAGTTCAAAGACCCTGTTAAATTAAAGGGAGGGGATGGGGCACTCGCCTGATGCCACTGAACTTCGGGGGTATTTTTTTATAAGAAAAAAAAAATTGGCACACCTGTAGAGTGCCTGCTCATGCTATCTTGAAACTGTGCTTGGCAGTATGGAGCTGCTCTAAATCCCAATGAAGAAGAATAGAATAGAATAGAATAGAATAGAATAGAATATTCTGTGTCTCCACCTGAAGCACAACAAAACATGACAAGCATGCTTTGAACAAATGTATTTGTGTGTTACATAACATCTCTGCCATTCAAAAACTGGTTCGACACAAGTCTTACAGTAAAACTATAAGAACAAGCCTTGTCAAATTTACAGCTGACAATTTCAAATATTTACCCAGCATCTTACTCATGCAAATGGTATGAACCCTAGTGATGATTTTTAAAATATATTGACTCTGCCGCAGGAGCAAACTCTGGGTCTAGACATACAGTTGGGTTTATTTATCATGGCAAGGAAATGTCACCAGTGCTTGTCACTTACTTGCATTCTGGGGAAACGTGGTTACACAGAGCTAAAATGAAGTGCAAAGGATTGAAGGGGTGTGGAGAGAATTCTAAAAGATGTTACACACGATTTTGCAGCCGCTCATGAAAAACACCCAAAAAACAGACTCCAAAACACAAAAAAGAAAGACTATAATACCCTGAAAATGTATACTCTAGAACATCCTCATCATGCCCAGCACAGAACACCCTGTTCATCCCCCTAACAGCAACAAACATTTTTCTCAAGCTCATAGTAGGCAAACTCATATTCAGAGACTTGCAGGCACTTTTCCCAGAATGACCCTGCTAGCTTCCTCTGAACTTGACCCTCGCTTCTTGTAAGTTTGGCTTGCGCTACAATAAAATTCACAACACAAGCCTTCCTTTCTTCTGCCACGGCGTACATGGAGCCCCTTATCTCTTACAAGAACCCTCCAACAGCAAGGCCTCCAGCAGCAATATACTAAATATGTCTCTGCCAGCCTGCAAAAAAAAGAAAAAAAAGAAAGAAAGACAAAAGTCACTCACATTTGGATCAAGATCTGTTTATCTGTGTATCTGTAACATGTATCTGAGAGTCCACTGAATAACCCTGCACTGTAAACATCAGTGGGCTATGTTTCCCTGTGGAAGGGTTACACATGGAGCACTCTGAGAAGAACCATCATAATGACTTCATTCCCCATAGTCTGGTGATGGACCTTCATTGACGTATGACTGTGTACTGAAGGACGGCACTTTTCTGACACCAGCCCAATCAGGTCGATTACTTAAACATGTTGAGAAAAACAATGTCAACTTATGATACTTTCTTATCTTTCTGATGCAGCCAGTCACTAAGAATGATGAACCTCTACAGACGTGCACATTGACACCCATCAGAGACCTTTACGGGTCAACAAGTTGGACCTGTTCCAAACAGTAAATCATTTTTTCTTAAACACAGACCCTGTCTGAAATGGACCTGAGAATAATCAGGCCCAGTCCTTAAGTGGACACAATGATAATCAGACCCAGTCCAAAACAGGGGCAGCAATAGTGATGTGAATTAGCACTGTGTGCGTTGTGAGTCTGCAGCTTGCAGTGCTCACTCACATCAATTATGCAATTGTCAGGCCAGACAATATGGTTTTTATAAAGTAATTCCATTTCCAACAGAAATTGCCAGGTCTACATTTAGGTCTAGGTTAAGGATCTAGTACTAGGTCTAGGTTAAAGATCAATGAATTTAATTTGGAAAAAAACTGATCAGGTCTTACCGGGTCCAAATGGGTAAATCAATTTCAGATTTGCTCAACCAAGACTTACAGCAGTTATGACAGACCTGACCTCAAAAAAAAAAAAAAAAAAATCCACGCTGTCTTTTAGCCCCTCTCAAAATCTCACAGCTTGGCTATGGAACAGAGGCTCCTGCAAAATCCATTCCCCTGGTGACATTAGAAGTGCTATTTAGCACTCTGGCAAGTCCACTTCTCTTGGATTGAGAACAGCCTCCTGCCATACCGCCCTTTCTCAAAAGTCACAAGCTATACTCCTTCAGTTGATGCCATGGTTGAACAATAGTCTTTGAGCTGCCTGAAAACAAAAAGAGGAAACTTGTATGCAGGTCTTGTATGCAGGCCCACCGGAGCACAGAAAGACAGAGTAAATGCACTGCTTCCAGCTGGGCTGATACAGTTAAGGCCATGATTACCTACATGTGACATTTTTTGAACATGCCTGCACCTTTTTCCAGTTATTTTAAATGGCTTGGTCATGGCTGTAATTCATCTCCTTCAAACTATGCAGTGTGTTTTGGGGTACTTTTTAAGGTACGATGGTCATTCCCATTCAAATGAACATTTCAGGATAAATCCCTCTGTTTGATAAATATATTTGCTCATCTTTTCGTATGATGCCTCCTTGTTTTCAGATCAGCTTGCGCTTTTAGGCTGAATGGGAGGGGGGGCATGGCAAACAGTGTGCTTATTTTTTCCCCCTCTCATGGTCATTTATCTTTCGTCCCATCTCCTGTTTTTTTCTTTATCCCCGGCCATTGACTGCAGCTCATTCCAAATGAGAATAATTCCAAAGAACGTAATATACATAGATGGTCCAGCCATATACTAGGTTTTGACCTAGTCTTGTTTTAAGTAGGTTGGATTTTGACATAGGAAAGGTTTTGACATCTTGCACAGGTGAGTAGAAGTGGTTATAGGATACCGTTATAGTTAAATTAATCTTTATTTCAGCTACTGTCCATTAACCTTAAGTTAAACACTTTTTTTTAAAGGTATTTTTACTGAAGTATTTAGTCATTTCCATAAACAGGTACATGTATCAAACCAAAACAAGAGATATATCTCTTAAATCTGGCATATGCGGCTTGTAGAGTTGAAAGTTTTACTCTAGGGGGTTTACCTTTCCACAGAAAACTAGATATAGATTTGTTTATATCTTTGAACAGACTTTGGGGGATTTTAATTCGTACACACTGAAATAAATTTAGAAATTTGGGGAGTATGGTCATTTTAATCAAATTCACTCTTCCGATTAAAGATAGCAACAGGTCCCTCCATTTCTGTAAGTCTAATTTAACTTGGTCAAATAACTTGATATAATTGTCTTTCAAAATTTTATCTATAGATCTCCTAATTTCTATGCCTTGGCCAATTGGGCACCACTGCAAGGGTTTAGTTAGGTTCCTAATATTACTGTCCTGTACATTGAAAGACATGACTTCACTTTTTAAAAGGTTTAATTTATATCCAGATGCTGCTCTGTATTGTGGGAAACACTGTAGAAGAGGGGGAAGAGAGTTTGACAGATCCAGCAGAGAAACTAAAAGGTCATCAGCATAAAGGGATATTTTCTGTTCATTTGCACCAAATTAAATACCAGTAATAGAGATGTTGGAGCGAATCATACTAACCAACGGCTAAATGGTTATTGAGAATAACAGTGGAGCACTCAGGCAACCTTGATGGATACCTCTGGACAGCAAGAAGGCATCTGACAGAACTCCATTAGTTAAAATTTGTGCTTTAGGACCATTAAAACATGTGGCTGTAAGAATTTGCAAGAGAAAGCTGGGTTCAGTCCTGTCGAATGCCTTCTCTGCGTCCATTGACATTATTAAGAAGGGATTCAATTATGTGAAGAAGTCTCTGTACATTGTCTGATATAATTTCTGACAAAGCCTGTTTGGCTGGGATTAATAATTTTGGGATAACATCTACCATTCTCAATGCAATTAATTTTGATGAAATTTTGTAATCTGAGTTCACCAGGCTGAGGGGTTAATAGGAGGTACATGTTTGAGGATCCTTGCCAGGTTTTGGGAGTAATGTTATAGTTGCCAATTCCAAGGAGGAATTTTTTTCTCTTAACAAAAGAATTAATGCCCCTTACATTCAAAGAAATTACTTTGACTTGACTAGTCATACCTTAGAGAAATGAATAGCAACAAAAACATCTAAATATAAAGGTAGAGCAAAGAGTATTAGATTGTAAATAGAAGGAAAAAAAAACAAACATATTTCCATATTGAATCGCTGCTTTTTGCCTGGCCAAGCACATGATTTTCTCCTTGATGAACTCTGGCAGATGATGGGAGTAAAGTCTTCAGGGCCGAGGATCTCAAGAGTAAGACATTCCAAAAAAAACAGTTGCGTCGTGGCCCTCAGCTTTCTCGGGGAGACTTAGTATCCAAATATTGTTTCGTCTACTCCTGTTCTCCAAATCATCCACTTTGTTTTTCAAGGACTGCACCTCTTTTTCCAGTTTCTGGACGTGCATGGTAGTTTCTTTTATGGTGTCATTGGCAGAAATCTGCCCCTCCATTTCCTCGACTTGGTCAGCTACTGTAGCGTTGAGAGTGCAGATTCTATTTTTGTTAGAGGAGACTGAATGTTGGAAGTTTTGGTGTCTATCTGCAATTATAGCAATTATACCAGCTTAGTGCAGTTCCTTTAATGCCAGTTAAATCTTCCAGTCTCTGTAATAGGATGTCATGCTCAATATCTCATCTTATCATAATTAATCTTAACAATTCCAGTATATAGGTAGAAAGGTTACAGCCTGTTTTACATTTGAAAATAATACTTATCATTTCATGGATGTGTGTGCTTGTTGCAGGATCGTCAATCCAGATGACCTTTATATCGCGGCTTCCTCAGTCAGAACCTACCCATGATGCACTGCCTTTCTGACTACTGCAAAACAACAACCTGCGCTAATCCCCAGAGCTGCCAGTAGCAACAGAGGATCAAAGAATTAAAAGACTGTACATTTTTTCCTAGGAATCAGACACCATAGGAGCAAGGAATTTCAAGTACATAGTTTTAAGAATCACTAAAATCCTTTTAGCCTTATGTAGTCTTAAGATATTGATTTTCCTTTATTTTGTGAGTGCTTTATATGTAAAATTTGCACATAACCACAATATGCAGAAAGCTTGCTGCCCATCTCCAACCCAAAGCTGATCAACATTTATTGACCACTACTTTCACACTAGAAGACAAAGATCAAAAGGGGAACTTTAGGGCTTCACATCAGTGGAAATCTTGTCAGTGTTACAAATTAAAACCAGAAGTTTTTACTCCAAACAAAATATCAAGTGCTAAGATATTTCACCTGAAAACAGCTGCTACTGTTTAAAAGCCTTACTATTAATCAATAAGTTAAAATTCACGATGAACTACAAACCTGCATCAAACATGGCCACCACCACCACCATGGAAGCGGCGGACATCGTCGTCGTGGCAATCTACTTTATCCTGGTGCTTGTGATTGGCTTCCTGGCCATGTGGAGAGCAAATCGGAGCACTGTGAGTGGCTACTTCCTTGCTGGTCGCTCCATGAATTGGGCGGCCATCGGAGCTTCTCTGTTCGTCAGCAATATAGGAAGTGAACATTTCATTGGTCTCGCTGGGTCAGGCGCTGCTAGCGGGCTCAGCGTGGCTGCATGGGAATTCAACGCAATTTTATTACTGCAGTTGCTAGGCTGGGTGTTCATCCCCGTGTACATTCACTCCGGTGTTTACACCATGCCCGAATACCTGTCCAAACGTTTTGGTGGAAGGCGATTAAAGGTGTATTTCGCAGCTTTATCTCTCCTTCTGTACATCTTCACCAAGTTGTCCGTGGATCTCTATGCTGGAGCCTTGTTCATCCAGGCATCTTTAAAGTGGAACCTCTATCTGTCAATCATCCTGCTCATCGCCATGACAGCATTGCTTACAGTTACTGGAGGACTGGTTGCTGTCATCTACACTGATACGGTCCAAGCCTTCCTGATGATTGCTGGAGCTCTTTGCCTCACAGCCATCAGCCTTGTTAAAGTGGGAGGAATGGAAGGTCTTTATTTACACCTGCTCTCCTGTGTATCAAGTTCTATTCAGTATACAAGTAACAGATTTGGATTAATAAATGAATTAAAAAAATTAAGTGTATTGAATATATTTTTTTAAATATGTTTTTATGTTCTTTAAATATTTTTTGCTGAAATATTAAAATAGCATTTACATAATTTTATTATTTAAAATTGAAAGTAGATTATTTCTTTTAACTCTCACTATTCCTGATTAAAATATATGCATTTTTTAATATGTATAAATTCAAACAACCTCAACCTCCAATTTCTTTGAATGGAAGTTATTGTTAAGTTAGTTATTGTAGTAGTAAGTTATTGTTCCTGTGCTAAGCTATGTCTTGCCATGTGTCATTTCTAGGGGTAAGGACCAGGTACATGCAGGCTTCTCCAAACATCACAGACACTTTGCTGCTTTCACTCAACCTGACTGAATCAGAGTATTGCCACAACACCCCAAAACCAGATTCTTTGAAGATCCTGCGAGGTCCAACTGACCCAGACCTGCCATGGCCCGGTTTCCTACTGGGCCAGACCCCTGCCTCTATTTGGTACTGTTCCATGTCTTTTCATGTAGATTGAGTTTCTTGCTGATTCCATTCCATGTAGAAATGTTCATAAGAAATAGTTCTTTTTTTCCAGGTTGAATAACAAATATTGAGTCCTTTTTTAAACTTTACGAAGCTTAGAGAGGATTACAATAATGTGAATAATGTGATCACAAACATGGTGATTGCATTCACAGATTGCACTTTTAAACTGAGATTTTAAATGGTCTCACAAAATACACCATCATGGCAAAGTGAAAACATGGCATTAAATATTTTTGGCATTTTTTTCAAAAGTTAAATAGCGAAATATCTCATTAGTCTACAATCCCCCGAGTCAGTACTTTGTATAAGCGCTTTTGGCAATGATTACACAGTCTGTTCTTCTTGGATATGTCTAAATCTGAATTTTGGGATATTTATCCAATTCTGACTAAGAGAATTGCTCAGTCTTCCATTTGGCTCCATTCATTGGTCATTTTCCAAGTTATAAAGATATTTCAAGGACATTCAAAGGAATTGGGAAACAACTAAATTCAATTTGAGTGTCATTGTAAAGGCATTGCGCTCTTATGGACTCAGATTTCAGTGTTTCACTCTTAATATGTAAATTGTAAATATATTACAAGTTATTGTGTGTAGATAAGTGAACAAGCTTATCAACTCTGATTTCAAGCTGTAAGGTCACAAAGTGTGGAAAAAGTCAAGGAGCTTGAGAAGTACCTTTATTCTCTTGCTCAAGAATACTTCTGCAGTACAGATACTGTAACAAGCTATTTATTTACAGTATGTTTTCTTACCATGGGTTCCAGGTACTGGTGTGCAGATCAGGTGATTGTACAGCGGGTTCTAGCAGCTAGGAACATCGCCCATGCCAAAGGGTCCACCATCATGGCCGGGTTCCTGAAAATCCTGCCCATGTTCATCATTGTCATCCCAGGTAGTTGGGGTTGCTTTTTATTTGACTGGGGCGGTGTCTTTATTTAGCTTAATCGCAGAAGATAGCAGGGGGCAAGGTTTTATTTAAAAGAGGCCTTTATGTCTAAATCCCTGTGTTTGATAAGTATATTTGCTCATCTTTTAATACCATTTCTCTGTGTTTTCTGATCAGCTTTTTGGACCGACTGGGAGAGGGGGGAAGCACTCACGCTCAGTGTGCTTTTTTCCCCCCCTCTCTTGGTCATTTTTTCCCCCACTCATGGTCTTTGGAGCCCACTGGAGCTAGCACTCTGTATACTTATTTTTCCCTCTCTCCCAGTCATTTCTGTAATCCCATCTCCCGTTTTTTCTTTATCCCCGGGCACTGACTGCTAGTCTAAATACTACATGGAAGTCTTGCGAGTTCATGTTTCACATTTGAACTCGCTTTCCATCTAGCATTCCTTGATATTGGTTTGTCTGCCAGACCTTATCTCATATCTCATTTGAGATGAGATATAAGGTCTGGTAGCACCAGGCTAACTGACTGCTACGAACGGAGTATACATACACGGTTCTGCCATGCACTAGGTTTTGACCTAGTCTTATTTTCTAAAATCCCTCTCCAAGGTTTTAAAAATCCAAATTGATCAATTGATTGATGTGCTGGTGTATTTGCCTTTGGTTTATTGGTTGTTATTATTCATTCTTTATCATCATTTTTGCAGGGATGATTTCCAGGATCCTCTTTACTGATGAGTTAGCTTGTATCAGCCCAAAGCACTGCATGGAAGTGTGTGGTTCTGAAGCCGGATGCACCAACATGGCGTACCCTTGGCTGGTCATGTCCGTGATGCCTGTCGGTCTCCGTGGCTTGATGATGGCAGTGATGATCGCAGCTCTAATGAGCGACTTGGACTCCATCTTTAACTCAGCCAGCACCATATTCACACTGGACATTTACAAGATGCTGCGAAATCGAGCATCACCCAGGGAGCAGGTGATAGTTGGTAAGCTGTTTGTGGTATTCATGGTCATAATCAGCATTGCCTGGGTGCCAGTCATCATTGAGATGCAGGGAGGACAGATGTTCTACTATATTCTGGAAGTGTCAGATTATCTAACTCCACCCATTGCTGCTCTCTTCCTGCTTGGTATCCTGTGGCATCGCTGCAATGAAACAGGTGCATTTTGGGGTGGGATGGTAGGGTTTGTACTTGGAGCTCTGAGGCTGATTCTGGCGTTTGTTTACCGTGAGCCGCACTGCGGCCAGCCTGATGAGCGACCAGCTTTTATCAGAGATGTCCATTTTATGTATGTGGCAGCCATCTTGTTTTGGGTGTCAGGTTTAGTGGCAGTGATTGTGAGTCTCTGCACTCCTCCACCCAAAGAAGAACAAATCAGAACCACTACTCTATGGGGACTACGTCAGAAAAAAATGCTGAAACAACATGAGGAAGGCAAAGATGGGGAAGACTTGAATACACTGAAGCCTCTGAACAATGCGCACTTAAATGGAAACAGCTTGCTTGACAAAAAAAAGCCTCAAGATCACCCAAACGGAATCAATGATGTTCTGGTCACATTTCTCAATCATCATGACAGTTCTCACCTAAGCAATGGTCATCTTGAACATGATCATACTGTCACAACCAATAGCACGGTGGCCCAAAATGGTTGCCACTCAACAACTCTGACTGACCCTAGGATCACAGAAGAGGGAGAAGAAAGAGAAGCAAGGGATGGGGAGGAGGAAGAGGAGTGGTGCTTCAGAGGAGTTGGAGGAGTGGAGGGTGGAAAGTGTATGAAGGTTCTGGAGTGGTTCTGCGGGTTCCAGGAGAAAACATCCAAGGCTCAGGTCCGCTCAGCTGAGGAGGAGCAGAAGATGGTGGACCAGCTTCTTCATGAACCAAAGACAACAAGAATCATCCTCAACATGGGACTGCTGGTGATCTGTTCTGTAGGGGTTTTTCTCTTCATCTATTTCTCCTTGTAGACCAACTCAGTTCCAGGCAGTGGGCAATATGTCTTCACTAAGGGATTACCAGTTTCCCTTAACCTTTCATTAGCAAAAAGTCATGTCTCTGTAAGAACCTTTTGTTAGTGAACTTGGCATAATACCCACCAAAAACTTAGTTCTTATTTGAAATTTATTTGCAGACAGGTATAAAAACATTTGACACATTATACAAGAAAAGGCGAGAATAAAGAGAAACTGGTTAGCAAGAGATCCACTTCGCTGGAATTCACTCAGGATACTTTGATTCTGTTCCAATGCTGTAACTTTGTACTTTGGCGGCTGCAAATGTCCAATGTCCATGAAACATAACTGTTTGATAACTGTTTGGACTTCAGTGCCCAGAACTCCTGTAAGATGACATCAGTACATTGCACACATTCATGTTTACCAACCCAGCAGTAGTGTGTTGCTTTATACCAATGGATACCAAAGGGACAAGAAAGGAAAAAGGTTCCATGTTAGTGTGTCCAGTTTTCTCTGGACAGAGCATCTACATGCTACTGTTTAGCTGACAGTTTGAATTAAGCTTAAGTTTTAATGCGTCATGTCCTGTGTGGATAAGATTTCCAGTAACCATACTGAAACCAGATTTTAATATGGGTAAACTGAGTGAATCTACCGTCTCACAGTTAGTGTAGACGAGATGTTCTTTACTGTTAAACCATGTTCTGTAATTAAAGTACTATGCAAAATTAGGACCTATGTAGTTATTTTTTCATGATCACAACATCTTAAATTGGAGAAATATCTTTAATATTATACATGAAAAGAAAAGCTATATCTTTTTGGTGTAACAGCATTTTTTTTCTTTTCTTTTTTTTTTTTTCTTTTTTTTTTGTTAAAACAGAATTCCAAAGCACACCAAAATTACTGAATGCTTGTAAATGTCCCATGAAGCTATCTGTGATCATGCAACAGTTCGAATACATTGCATCAATCTGGATGAAAGAGGTTGATAATTTTATAACCATTTTACCAGATTTTAATGAGGTAAGTGTGATTTTGTTTGGTGTATTTTACGAAAATCCCGAGGAGCATCTGAGCTCAACCTCGCAGAAGACCAGAAGTACAGTGTCTTGCATGTACCCAAGGTACATAGAATGATGGATGGGGAAAAAATGCTGCCCATGGGGTTTGCTGAAAAAACATGTCTGGCAGAAAAAATTGACTACTGCGATGGTATTTAGGTAGACTCACGTTTCATAAGCATGTGTTGTGTTTGGTGTGCCTGCAGGTAGTTTGTTGATGCTGGTATGTGTCAGCTTGAATTTCACAAACTGTGATGGTGGTGGCGAAGCTGTAACTCTGAATGGACAAATTATTACATTCACAATTTGAATGTAAGAATTGACTTTTAAACCGAATCCAGCTTTTGGTGTTCAGAACATGTACAGCTTTAATTTAAGTGTCCTGTTGAAAATGTCATCATTGCTTCATAATGCCAAATGCAAACCCATAAGGGAAAAATAGAAGCACTCCTTAGAAGCGTACCTTTGTCAAGTGAATTGTCCATATAAAGTCAGTCAGTCACCAATAGCTGTATGTGCTGGCAGCATGGCTGGCTAGATAGGTATTTGTAGCCTTTAGAAGAATTTAGTTTTGTAGGAAAGATGACTGTAGTCTTTTGCAGGAAGTCGAAAAGATCAGATCCATGTTTACATCCATGAGTGCTTCCTGGCAGAATGTTCCGTAAGGTAATATTTCCAAGTTAACAAGCTCAATTCCAGCCACAGAGTATAGTTTGGCCTAATGTTGCCTCTGAACAATATTTAGTTCCAAAAAAAAGCAACAAGCCCAGCTTGAAAATAGTTAACAGAAGCCTCCATGTCCCAGCTTTTTTAAAACAATGCTTTCTCATTGGTCAACATGTGTCCCTGATGGATCATTTTCTCTGGTGCGTCGTGCTAACACTTCAGAATACTGAGTGATAGCAGGCCGCTGGCCTTGCCTAAAAAGTGAGAACATGAGAACTTTTCTACTAGATAAATTTGCAACATTATGCGATTACACAAAATCATACATCAGTCTGATAAATATGACACTTAAGTGTGGGAGACTGGTAAAATTTTACAGGAAATGTGGTCGTAAAAAAACACTGTTGTGGACTCGTAGGGATGGCTTACTGTGTTTGTAGAAGAAGTTAAAGGAGTACTCCAACAATTTGGGCAAAATGCCCCTTTTCCAATTTACCCAGACTAATACAATCTATTCGATACCATTTTCACCTCTGTATGTCCAGGGGTTTAGTTCCGATGGGAAGCATTTCATGTTAGCTTTGCATAAAGACGTGAAGTCTACACACGTCATTAGCCTAGCTCCGTCAAAGTAAAAAAAAAAACAAAAAAAAAACAGACAAACAAAAAAAAAAAAACAACCTTACAGCAACTCTTAAGCTGTCTGGCCTACTATCACTCAACATAGTATGTTGCTAATATATTAGCATGGAGCACACAGGCCAACAGGACACATGGATGATTTTGTTGTTTATGTTCTCATTACTTGTTACTCAGTTGACCAATGGGACAGTCAGGCTGACAGCAAGCCAAAAACTTGCTGCATTTTTTAAACACTAATTTGGAGATACATCATCACTGGACTCATACATGAAATATTATGCTAATCAAGACTAAACTATTAAACCAATTAGTGTTGGTTCAATGTTGCTAGCAGACGGTTAAGGACAAGTCCAGCAGTAGAGACTGTCTCCAAATTAGGCATTGATGTATGCACTTTCGTCGTGTATATCTCCCATATTCTTGAATTTGTCCCAATGAGGATGTTTTCATGATATGGAAATTCATAATGAATATGAATTTTACCGAAATTCACAGTGAATATGTTTTGTTTACCTGAAATGTATGATAGATTATTTACTTTGTTTTTTTCTGTTTGTTGTAATATTGAATAGGAGTATTTTCAGTAGTGTAGCATAGCATACATAGCATACAAATATTTGTTAATGCTAACAGAATCTGTGTTGAGTAGCAACACATGATGTATTGCCTTAAATTGCACCCATGGGTGTGTTGGAAAAATAACTTTTCAATTATTTTTTTCTACACCTCTTGTCTTATTGTTCAATCAAGAACACAAACGGGTATCTTCCATCTGTTGGTATGAACTAATTTTGAATTTAATTGTAGATTTTACTTTTGAGGCTCATCTATGCAAGGACAGCTGTTTTGGTAATTCAGTTGTTGATGACTACTTGAGGAACTGGTTGTCTCTCTTCCTCTGCACGTCAGGGGTCTCATTTATAAAAAGATGTTCATATGACATGCACAGTATCATAAGCACTGCTGATTGGTTGCTGATCAGGTATACTCGCACTCTGAAAACTTTTTTACAATTTGAAAGTGAATTAAGGTGCATTTTTTATAATTGAGACCGCATAAAATATTAATTCAGAGTGTTGTTTGAGCATTTTGTATGTGTGTATGTATGTGGGCACCAACAAAGATAAGAACACTGGGTAATATTCATAGGGGTTAAATGACTATTGAACTTTGTAATGTTGTTATTCTTCAGCTTGTATGGGGATGTCTGCTGAAACATGGAAAATTATACTTGATATAATTAAAATGATTCTTAACAGCTTGTTTTCTTATTGCTGATGTGTCGACACTATTCTTCAATAGGTCTTTTACAGTTCGGGAGCCAAATTTGAAGAACTCAGCATTTCCTCAGGACCCAGCATAATTAGGTGGACAGAGTGCCAAAATGTACTCATGTACAAAAACAATCTACTTCAGTAAGGATAAAGAGTAGAGTAAAAAGTAGCTCAACAAAAATGTACTAATGTAAAAATTACTGAGTACTGAGCAGAACAATATACATGATTTATGGTGTTTCCAATGCACAAGGACACTAAGACAGTGGTCCTTTAAAAAAAAAAAAAAATAGCTTATGGCTTATGATAGCTCACAGAAAAGATGTAGAACCTAAATTTGGACCCTGCAATTGATTTACAGTGGGGTTAAGTCAAAGCACAAACTACAATTATAACTTATGTTAAAATTAAGTTATGTTTATTGCATCACTGTGTCATTTTGTGAATAACCTCCAGTTACAATTACCTCTCTCTTGAACATTAAAGCTCTTCGGTATTTGAGTGGCTGTTTGTGCACCAACACACTAAATTTGAAATATGAGGGCTCACTGTTGCTAGTGAACTTGCTGTTGAATTTGAGCCCTCTCCTGGGAGAGGAATCCCTCCCCTCTTGCTCTTTCTGAGGTTTCCTTCTTTTTCTTCTTGTCAAATGGGTGTTTAGGGAGTTTTCCCTTATTTGAAGTGAGGGTCTAAGGAAGAGGATGTTGTATTGCTATACGGACTGTAAAGCCGTCTGAGGCAAATCGTAATTTGTGAATTTGGGCTATACAAGTAAAACTGACTTGCCTGGACTTAACTTAACACTCGCTATATATCCCCAGGTGAAAACAAGCACCCAGCCAAACTGGTCTCACTGGTCCATGGTAAAGCACATGAAAGAAATTATATATAAATAGTGGGCAGCGGGTGTTTTAAGAAACAAGCACCAATGTTTTACCCTGCTGTCCTTGGCTGAACTGATGTGTTAGAATGACAGGGAAATAAAGAAAAAAAAAGAAATAGACAGTATACGAAGTCAGGTTTTTTTTCAGTTATGATAATGACAGTTTGTCAGTGGAGCATCCAACAGTGGAAATTCCTGGTGGATACAAACACAACTTAACACTGAAATAACCACTGTTGAGACTGCTAAATATCTAATTTTATACAGTACAAATACACAATACAGTCCATTTAACATCTGTTGCAGTAATAGTCATACTTGCTCTTAATTTGTCTTTTACTGTCTTTAAACTTTAAACAAAATGCCTGCCGCATACAATGGTGATATGAGTTAAAAATGATGGCACTCAGTGATAAGCAACTGTGTCATAGATGCTGTTTCCTGACCTTATTGATATATTAGATAGAGTTCAATGGAAGTTTCCCTCTTTATGGTAAAACATAGCACCAAGCAAGCTCTGTATGGGGAAACACCTGCACTAAAGGTCAGGCTAAAGCTTCCAATACCTCAGGCTAAGTTCAGGTCAACCTGAGGCAAAGGCTTCTGGATGGACCCACAAATCCTGATAAATGAAGAGGTTTTTATTAAAAAGCAGAGAAATCAGATGGGACACAGAGGAAACTTCACTGTTGACACAATATAGAACATACCACATTCAAACATACCACCACTCAGCATGTCATAGTGACATTAACAACACCTCTTGCTTCAGTGGAAAGTTACTGAGTAGAAGTGGAAAGTTACTGAGTAGATGCATGCCACAAACGTTTACTGCAAACCTTGACAAGCTCAAAAGGTTTTTTTTTAAATGTTAAATCTTCATAATCTTACTGCACTGGCAATCAATTGCTCCATTTGAAAGAACTTTTAGAGTCTTAATGTGGCAGATAAATTAGTGATCATTAAACAGTTCATACAACCTTCAAGCTATTCTGAAGACATTTACGTTTGAGTAAATGTCCTGATGTGGCCATTTGACTTAAAATGTAATAATACAAGAAGATGGTGCTTACCAGATTGCTGTGTGCCATGACTTTTTTTTATTTAGATAGATAGATTAAGTGTTCTTACCTGGCCAGCTTTAGGTTACATAATAAGTCAATATGGCGCCTCCTTGAAACAGTTTTTACACAAAAGTTACAAAGTCAAAATTTCAACTTGTCTTGCCCCTACTACAGTAACTATGCTTATTCTTCACAGCAACAAATATCAGAATACATTAGACGACGGGGGGCTAAAATCCCTGAAAATTCGTAGTTGAATGTACATTGGGACAGTACTTTTCCATACATTTCCATACTTTCCAAACCTGTGCAGGAACCTGACTAGTACCTGCTAGTGTGTACTATGTGCACAGGATCCAGGTTATATGTGACCATATTCAGTCCATAAAACCCTGACCACAACACAACCCTTAAACCACAGTTCCTCTGCTGCAGGTGCTTCTTGAGGAATTCAGTTGCTCATACATGTAAAAACCAATGAGGTATTAGCTGACAGAGCTCAGCCTGCGGCCATCCATTGTCACTAATTCTTTTTCTGACAACTGCAGCTTGTTTCGACACATTGATGGCATTTTGGTTATGTAAGTCAAGACCCCGCCGTTAGCTCAGCCAATAAGAAGTCATGAAACACTAGACCACCGATCCGAAGTAATGCAACAGTATCCTGTAGTTAGCTTCACCAGTCAGAGGTATTGAAGAGCTAGCTTACCGTTTCTGGTTTGTTTCGAATGAATCTCACATAGCTAGACCTAGCTCCACTGGAGAAGGGTCTGGCTGAACCCGTTATCATTTTGCTATAGGGGAAAAACACTTGGGCTTGTTTGTATTTCTTTACACCAATCATCTTAGGTGGCACTAAGCCTAAGGTGCAGCAGCGGTCCTCTTGCAAAATCGGGAGAAACTTGTTTTGATGGAACATTTGCACATAGGTGAGCCCTGGCATTAAAGGAATACTCCAATGTTTGGGCAAAATACCCTTTTTCCAGCCTACCCAGACGAAGAGAAAATGTTCGATACCATTTTCACCTCTGTATGTCCAGTAGTTCGGTTCTGATGTTAGCTTAGCATAAAGACCTGAAGTTTACAGGCATCATTGGCCTAGATCTGTCAAAGAGAAAAAATAAACCTCATAACAACTCCGAAGCTGTCTTATTTAAACATTGTATCGTGTATTTGAAATACACGTCTTGGAATTTTTTAAAAAGTCATTCTAGGAGAAGTTAGATGGTAAGATCTATAGATGGCAGGAACTATAACCGCTGAACATATGTGCTCAGCGGTTGTAGTTCCTACCGTCAAACTTCTCCGAAAATCACTCTCGTTTAAAAAAAAAAAAAAAAAAAAATCCCAAAGTGTATTTCATTACCTCTATAGTAGTTGTCTAAGTTTGGGCCAGCAGGGCTCTTTGAGTGCATTCTTCATGTTTCTCAGCTAAGTTTGGAGCAGTTTTATATCACAATTGTTTCACTCCCCAGATATTAGCACAAGGAGAGAACAAAATTTGCCTGTGGATCACCACTTTAACTGTGAATTCCAGCCCTTTACAGTCCAGTTATGTTGTGAAAATGTACTGCCCATTCATTCAAAGAGTAGTTTTAGATTTCATCAGAATGTGGTGATATCTTCCCTCTAGAGGAAAATGTACTTTGTATCCCCAGAATTTTATTCCGGGTCAGAATCACCATTTCCATTTTTCTCCATTCATTGCCATTGTATGGCAATGAATATGTGTGTGTTCGCATGAATTCACAGATGCATAAATGAATCAAATCAAATGAGACATTTGATCTTCCCATTCATAGAATTTTGGAGGGGAAAACAGTCATTTATCAGCTGTCCACAGGCATCCGGTTAAATTTGAGCAAACTGAATATGAGCTGCTGAATTCAAGTGTGTGTGTGCGTATGTGTCTGTGTGTGTGTGTGTGTGTGTTTCCGTGTGGTCAGGTATTCCCCAAGCTATAAATATTAACGCTTGTAACCACAATTGGAAACTTTTTAACCCACTATGTGTGAGTATGTGTATCTGTGGCTGTTGGTGTGTAAAAGCAGCAGCCTGATGGGAATCCTATGTAGTGTGTGATCTAAACCAAACCAAACCAAACTATGTTAAATCAGCAGCTGACAAACAAGATTAAAAGCCTATAAATACAATTTCTCCTGTGTGTGTGTAAGAGAAAGGCAGATTGTGAGAATGTTTCCGTGTGTGTCAGTCAAACCACGGACTCACAAAACAGGAAAAATGCAACAGCATACTTTCCGTTTTACTGTAGCTGGCCAACCTGAGCACGTAGAGAACAACAGTCGTACAACCACAGAAAGGAATAAGTAGGACAGGGATCCAACCACGGACCCAGAATGATGATTTAGTTCCCAAAAGGGACTGAGGCTGGAGAAATTAGCTTTGAGACTGAGGCCTCGCAAGCCAAACTGCAGTAGATGAGCAAAAATACCATGTGTGAATACAAACTTTTACTTCAAAGTAACTTAATCACAATTAAAAAGGCAGCTACACAATCGTATTAAAGTGGTCATATTTAGTTGCATAGCTTAGCAGTACGTATCAGCTTTGAAAGAGCTCTGACAATTCTCTTCAAGATGTGAGTTTTCAAACACTAGGCAGCTAACAGAGTTACAGCTGGTCAGTGGCTGAATTGCAGGACTCGGTGCTGATAAGGTGCACCCATTCAAAACCCTGCGAGGTATGAGAAAACGGATTGCTTCTGGTGGCAAATTAATGTCATTTTTCACCATTGCACCAAGTGCGATCTGGCTGAACTGTGAATTTGTTTATTTTTTCACTTTGACAGAACTAGGCTAATGACTCCTGTAGACTTCAAGTCTTTATGCTAAGCTAACACAAAAAGCTACCCATAGGAACTGTATCCAACATCTTGTCTCAGTCTGGGTAAAAAAGGGAATTTTACCCAAAACAACAGGAGTATTCCTTAAAGCTCTTGATTTTCATGTATCATTAGTTTAGTTTAGCTTAGCTCATTTGTTTATTTAAGAAGGGACAATGCATATTAATGAACAGTAGGTTTTGAATCCACCATGTAAATATGCCAGCTTTAGCCATACAGGCTAATTTTCATCTGTTGTCCCTTGGCAGGTTGATGATATTTTAAAAGACAGAGAAAAAAAATCACAGACAAATAGCTGTATTATTAGCTGTATTGCTCTTGTCGTGGATAAAAATTACAAAAAAATGAGCGTAATATCACAGTATTACGCTCAAAATCTTTGCGTGGCTTTCAATGAAAGTGAATTACATTAAGCATAGCGTAGAGCATGAATGCAGCTGTGTGTGTGTGTGCAGTCAAGCATACACTCATTAGGCCTATGTTCACCTGCAAGTCAAAGTGAGTTTAAGAATGCTGTCTCATGTCAAAGATGTATGTGACATGTGTGCAGCTGCTTATTTTGCATTTACCTATGCAAATTTGCCATGCAGCAATAAATTGAATGGGTTTTCCCTCCCTCTTTTGAATAGTTAATAGAAATATAGCTTGCATACATATAGGTGCATATAAACACAAGTTGCCAGACCTGATTTGAAGGGGCTTCAGTTCAGGATACACACAGGTATGTAGAGATTATAGACTGTATGCATGTGCGTACTTGCTGTCACCCAGCAGATGTGTACATTGTGTCCTGAACAATTACATTTAACTAAAGTGAATGGGAGTGTGTGTGAGAAAGACATGGGGCTACCAAGTGCAGCATTCATTTGAATCCTTGTTATGTGTTAGTTCAGCATTAAACTATAATATGATTCCTCTTTGGTGCACATTCTTTAGAGACTCAGGGGTAAACGATGGATTGACACTGATCAACTGACTGATCAACATTTCTGGAATTGGTAAATAGTGCTGTGCATCTTTTCTCCCGGTGATGTTTATGCTCTTTTTAAATCTAAAAAGGAGGACGATGGCATCTTAAGTCACTAATCTTAATCTATAGACCTTTTTTAGAGCAGCCATTTTGATGTGAAATAGTAGGTAAACACACGTGTTACTAATGGCGTTAATTAAGGTTATGTTCTATTTGGGCAAAGAACCTTAATTGATGATCAGTAGCATGATTAGTAACACCTGTGTTTACCGACTATTTCATATCAAAATGGCTGCTGTGAAAAATATGAAATAGAAGTCTGCATAGCAAATTCTATAGAGCAGTGGTTGTTCTAGTTTCAGTGCACATTGCAACAGGTTTTATCACATTTTTCAGTCACTTCATTTCGCTGACATCCATGACTTTGCAGATGAAATTTCAAAGTAAAAACTGAGGTGAAGAGTGGAAACTGCAATCCCTGTTTTCTGCCACAAGTGGGAAGACTTGTGCCAAGCCGAGCCCATGTGCATTCAACTGTCCTGAAGATCCTGAAATAACAGTGTATTTGTTCATTAGCTGCACTTTGCTGACCCAGAGATAGATGTTAGCATGCTAGAAGAGCCTGATGGCTGGGAAGTTTCAAAAACATGGTGAAAAGAAACCTAGAAATGCAGGGAAACACCCTGGACAGTCAGATATTAGTGAGTTCAGTTTAAAATTACAAGGAACACTGGTTCTGTTCCTAATGTGGTTGATGCCAACCACATGGATATAACCACTTGTATTGTAGACGTTTCTCACAGCAGTCATTTTAACATGAAATAACATGTAAACACAGGTGTTACTAATGACATTAGTGAAGGTTCAATTCCATTTAAGCAGAGCCAGTGTCCTGTTATTGTTTGTGCTGCATTGCCTGACTTTCCATGACCAGTGGGGACCCTGTAAAATGTAAATGGTTGAAACAGTTGAATTTATTGCAAATACAGACAGTTTTGGTTACAAGTTACACCGACTCCCTTTTAGGTGTATTCTGTAAAATACCTGTTGGCGTGAAGCATTGATTTGAAAGGTGGATAAACTTGCTGAAGAACCAGGAACAAATACAGTGCAGTTCATTTTACCACACCAATATGAAATTTTATCACTGAACTGATAAGGAAAGTATAACTTTAGCTAGATAAAATAAAATGTTCAATAAAATGTCTTCCATCCTATTAGTGATGGGGACTTGCATTAAACCTAATTACATAGTTTTGTTGAAAGTAGCAGTTACACCACTTGATGTCACTGTTGCTGTCAGTATTACTTATGTCTGTGGTTGTAGTAGATATGGGAGATGAACCACAAATTAATCCTAGATTATGTATTTGTTGACAGTTGGTGACTTTAATTTACTAATTTGACTTTAATTTAATTTAGTGACTTTAATTTACTAATGCTAATTTGTGCAGAAAAAAATAATTTTGGCAGGATTTTTGGCCACAGACAGTGAAAATGTCACAGTGATTTGGTCAGATGTCTCTTTGCACTCCACTGGACGTATCATTAGTCTCCATGGTGCAACTAAACAAAGAGTGCAACTTTTAATGATGATTTTACACCCTAATTTAAGATCAAGTGTACATTATTAATTATTGTGATAACTATTAATTCTGTTCCATTTAGGTCTAACAGAGCCAGGGTGCTGCTCTCGTCCATGCTGGCTCACTGGAAAGACTCTGCTACACTTAAATGGAACAGAACCTTCAGTATTGTCATTAGAAACACCTGTGTTTACCTGCTGTTCCCTGTCAAAATGCCTGGAGGCTCAGTGAAGCAGGAATAGTCTAATATCACAATGATTTCATTATTGGAAGCTATTGCAATTAGTAAATGTATAATGAATACTGTTCATAGCCTTAAATCACCCCACATTCAATAAAGAGCTACCTATCCACCAAATTCCAGCCAAATTTGTTTGCTACTTTTTCAGATATCTCACTCAAAATAAATAAATAAATAAATACAAATTCCAACTTCTTTGGTGGAGGTAACAACCAAAATCTCCTTGCGCTCAATGTCCATGAGATGCAGTATAATTAAATGTCATTAGTCTGTCAGATGTGTGTCAGAGTTTACATCATTAGATTAGAGCTGTAGACCTGGGACTCTACCCCATAAAATTCAGACTCAGCCTTTCAGCCAATAGCCATGTGTTTATTCAGCTCATTCTCACCTCTGTCTGGAATGTCCGAGCAGGGTTAAAAGAACAAATGTAGTTTTTGTAACTGGGATGAACATTTTACCAGCTCCTTATCAGCTACTAGCCTATATCAAAACCTGGGAAATATGAATCACTTTGAGTTTGAATGGATTATGGTGGAAGAGGAGAAGACACAGAGCAAAGGACTAATAACGCCAGGATTTTGTTAGATTGTCCCGTTTGTCAGTTTCTCTTTAAGTGATGAGAATGTAAACACCAAAATAATCCATGTGTCACCTGTAGATCGCTGACTCCAGCTCTCAGGATACACCAGCAGGCTCCATGCTAACACCTTAGCATACACTCTGTCTCATTCAGAAGGCAGTTTGCTATTTCTTTGATACTTAGCTAGGAGCCTCCTAATGTGTTGCCTTGTTTGACTGTAGGTAGCAGAAAACATAAATGACTTGAGAGAGACAGCGTATAGCGTATAAAGGGAGATGGCACACTCAGGTGTCATCTTTGAAGCACCACCAGACAGCAGGATCGTGATCAAAACCAGACCCCTATCTCTTTGAATGGGGAGTTCTCTATATCTAACATCATGCTGCATGTATAAAAGTTCTCTATCTATCTATCTATCTACCTGTTTTTCAGATTTTGTGACACTGTCAAATTGTGTACAATATAGAATCATGTCACATTTTTTCTTGAGGATACTGTGCCACAGAAAAACAGTATTTTTCACTCGCTGAGACTCCAGAGATTTAAAAATCCATACATGATCAATTCTGGGGTGTAGAGTAGGCCAACAGTTGTCTTGCCTGGGCTTGTCTGGCATTGTTGGTGTCACTGAGCTGTTGACAGTTACTTATATGATCTGTTTTCCTGTTTTCTTGTCCAACTTCATGTAAAATTACATTCTGCCAGGATGTCAGCAGGTGCAGGCTGGCTTTGTGTACTTAGTGGCTATAAAATAACTAATAAACCATTACAATGTTATACAATATTAAGGTTTGAATAGGCATTGCTACTGCAGTAGTAATGGTGCTGGCTAGCTAAAGTATTCCAGGATGCTCTGTCTGACCCAGTAATTTTAGCTGTATTCCAGAAATTGACTAATGATATCGCGATAACATAACGGGACAAAATCTCGCGGTGTCTGGAGCAATTATGCAGATGCATCAAGGCAACAAGAGTTACCAGGGGAAAGGCCGGAAATCAAGAAGTTTCATTCTAAATAAAAGCATGAAATAATTCCTTGTGTTAAAAAAAAGTAGGGTGTACACAAGAACAAAACTGGATGGATTTGTCATTTTGTTAAATGTTGAGTGACACTTTTTTATGTGCTTCATTTATTTTACTTTTATATTGTGATGTATTTCCTGTTGAAAGACTGTCTAAAATACAGCTAACCTTGAAATGTAAATACAAATCATTTGTTTAAGCTCATTTAAATGTATTTATTTATTTATTATTCTGCACTTTTATCTGTAGATGAAAACATTGTCGTTCGTCACTAAGGTTGTGTTTTGTACTAACCGGAAGTTCTCTATTTTATTCTGGCTAACTTGACAGGTTAATGACAGCTCTCCCCCACAGCTCCAGCTGTAGAACGAAAACTGCATCAGCTGAGTCTGGATGGAGTTCCATCGTTGTAGTAAAAAAATACAGTAATCTATTTTCGAGTGAAACTCGACATTAGCATTTTACAAAACCACGTATTCCTGCTCAGTCACAGCGATAGTTGTCATCTGACGAAGAGAATCGGACTACAGGATAGTAGCAGTGGAGAAGTAACGTTACGGTTACATCAAACCCGGCAAACAAAGAGGTCCTTTTCTCAACGACAACATTTTTCCTCCATATTCAATAGTTATGAGTCATGTGGCCGTCGAAAATGTCCACGGTCTAGAACAGCAGGTAAGACTCGTTAATTTAACATGTACTGCACTGTCGACTGATGAAAAGTGTAAAATAGCTGCCGTCGGGAGGCAGATAGCTTGCCGACTAGCTTAGCCCAGAAACAGAACGCTAACGAGATGCTATAGTGCTAGCTAGCATTGGGTGCGCTTGTTATTACAGCCCGGACATGACCAAACGGGACCGGTGAGAGAAGAATCAACCAAAACATGAAAACCCCTTGGGTACCTGGCAAGCGAAGTTAAAACAAAACAATGCACAGAAGACAAAGAACACACAAGATACTATTAATATAGAAGAACTGTGCAAAGATTGCCATATATTGTGTTTACGTCCCGCATCATGGAACAACAACAATAAGCCCCGTACGTTCACTTTCTTTACATACAGAAATGTTTTGCCACGTTCCATTTAGAAATATTAATTTAATGCTAAGTCGCTTACTGGCAAATGTATGCCCATAGTAAAATATGAGTGAAGACTTCTGATGAATCATTACAATTAATTCTTGAAGACGGCATACATCCAATACATCAAGTAGCACTTGTTTCAGCAAAATTTCAACTTGTATAATTGGGTCGCTCCTTGTGTTGACAATCCCGTGGCATGAAGATCATTAATAGGAGAAGCAATGGCAAGGCAAGCCCTTCTGTAAAAGCTGACAATTTATTTAGCTAAACAATTTGTTCTTGGTGCATTAAGTGTGTCACATTGGAGAGCGTTTCACAGCTGTTTAGAAGAGCGCTATGCCCATCATTTACTAC
>OMLF01057333.1:0-21146 GCA_900302615.1 Holocentrus rufus | reverse complement strand
CCCCCCCCGCCCCAAAAAACCCCCCAAAACAGCCATCGTAACTGTCTCACTCACTGCAAACACATTTCATCCTAACCCCCGCCCCTCATTGGATGTTTTGTAAATGAAAGCTACATTCAAATAATTTCATACATTCCAGCTGCAAGGGGCAACGCATTTACCATTCACGTGTTTATCTGTTTTAGCTGAACAAATTCATTTCACCAAACGCATCCACAACATCGAAGTCAACGAGCGCCAGTCGGCCACCTTTGAGTGTGAAGTTTCCTTCGACAACGCTATCGTGTCATGGTACAAAGACACGTGGGAACTGAAAGAGAGCCCTAAGTACAACTTCAGAAGCGAGGGCCGAAGACATTTCATGGTTATAAGAAACGTGACCACTGAAGACGAAGGTGTGTAGAGCGCCATCGATCCCCAGTGTCAACCTTTTCATCTGGATTTTTTTGTGTTTTTCTGACTGCGTGTTAAAACGTCTTCATTACTAATCCCATATAGGCGTGTACTCAGTGATTGTGAGGTTGGAGCCCAGAGGGGAGGCTAAGAGCACAGCTGAGCTTTATTTGTCTGGCAAAGGTACAGTTTCCTAGTCAGGCGGCACCTTTTCATGCCTCTGTTGAGCATCTGTCCGTTTAGTTTTTTTTAATACAATATCCACTCTTCCCCCTTTTTCACAGAAATTGAATTAGCAATGGTGCCATCTGGTAAGTATTTCATTTTCTAGCCCCTCAAAGCATTTTAATCCATCACTTTTACAGAGCACATCTTTGAATAAATACTGCCAATCTGCTACTAACATCATATTTTTGTTATGAGATTCTAATAATATTGGTATAGGATTTCTATCATAGAAATTTATAATTCGTATCAATTTGTCCCTCACAAGTAAACCTAATTTCATATTTTGTAGATATCCCAGACTCCTCAGTACAGAGGCCTGAAGTGCCTTCATTAGTGGCAATTAAAGGTAAGACTGGGATCCAAGTCATTTTAGTTCACTGTGAAATCAACGAATCAGCCAGAGAGTGCATTTACTTCAACGCTCAGATTCTTGACAAACCGTTCACATAAGAAGGGTGTTTGAGTTTGAAATCAGTTGTCTTGACTTTAGACTCTCTTGCATAAACAGTTTAATTGCAGTTTATTTACTGATTTCTTCAAAAGTGCATTGACTTCTTCACATCAACTCTCCCATTCTGAACATTTTATAAGATTTGTAAGATCTGTTACGCTGAGCCAAAGTCACACCAGCATGTCTTTTGTCTTTTAAAGAATCTTCTGAATACTTTCAATATGAAGAAGAGGTGGAACATAGAGGTATATGTTTTTATATATTTTAATTTACATCTTCTTTTGCTTCCTTCAAGCCCATTTGGTCCCATAGCAAAAGTAAAGTAATTCATCCTCTTATTGTTTTACGATCTAGATCAGCAGTCCCCAACCTTTTTTGCACCACAGACGGGTTTAATATAAGGCATTATTTTCATGGACCAGCCTTCATGGTGTGGTGGATAAATACTGCAAAAATAAAATGACATGACCGGCATAAAAACAAATGTTACGTGCATGAAAAATACAACTCACCATAACGCCTTTTCCCCTTTGCAAAGAAGCTGTTCAAAGATGTTTGTTTTTTTTACTCATTTTCGCTAGTTCGCGGGCTTATTTTTAAGGAAACGTATCACATGACCGAGACAAGCGTCTTGACGTGTCAAGAGGCACAGACGGATAGATTAATAATCTCTAATAATCAATACAACGGAAATGATATTAATTATTCTTTCTCTGCGGCCCGGTAACAAATGACACAGACCGGTACCGGGCCGCGGCCCGGTTGTTGGGGACCATTGATCTAGATTTTATTAACCTGCCAGTCATGGCGAGAAACTCTTGGCTGTAATATCTTTAATTCACCCTTTAAAGGGATATTTCATCCATTTTGAAAAACATGATATTATTTCACTTACCCCCTAGCTGTCTTGTAGGACAGTGGAGGTGCTGTCTTCCTCTCACCGTTACAGAGTACCGGGCACTAGCTGGATGCTCCAAATGCTAACCGTTAGCCACCTGCCATGAGTTGTACTTCCCCCCAGCTAACATTCTGAAAAATAACAACCTTAATCCATTCCACTTGATAAATAAACAAAGTTTTGTTTTGATGATGTGTGTCAGAATTTTTGTAATCTGAAATGGTGTAAAAAAAAAAAAAAACTATTTTCTTGTGTGGCAGCTCTCTGTGCTGGACAGTTATTTGAATGTTGAATGAAGAATTTTAGCCAGAGGGAGGTAGCATTTTAGCTAGCACGTCCAGCACAGAGAGCTGCCACACAAGAAAATAGTTCCACTGTTGATTTTTGTTTCGGTCAACTTTTTTACACCATTTCAGATTACAAAAATTCTGACACACATCAACAAACGCAAACTTTATTTCAAGTGGAGTGGATTAAGGCTAACGGTTAGCATTTAGAGCATCCAGCTAGTGTCCGGTACTCTGCAACGATGAGAGGAAGACGGCACCTCCACTGTCCTACATAACAGCTAGGGGGGAAGTGAAATAATATCAAGTTTTTCAAAATGGATTAACTATAACTATAACTGGACTTGTAAAAAGTTAAAATATCTGCTACAATCCCTTATCCCAATGATGATAATTAAATTAACCAATATCTAACACCAATGAGAAGAAATTCAAAAGTATAATATTCAACCATCTCCATTCTTAATAATGGAAACACAAACCATTTTATCTTCACAAGAATCCACTGAATATTCCTATCACTATGAAGAGGAAGTGGAGGTGGAGCGGAGAGGTATGTCTTACATTTCTCCTTTGTCTCCTTCATATTCTCCATCACCACCAACCCTCTGAGCAGATATGGGCAAAGGATAAACAATTTTCAGACATTTGAAGAAACATGAGGATCGCTTGATTTATATTTTCATTATTTCCCGGCAAGTTGAATCAAGTAAAACTCAAGCCTGCAAGCATTTTTGTTTGCCCAAATCTGACTCTAATATCCATCTAACATCATTCACAATGACGTGATGTGGCTTAAGACTGGACATCTGCTTCTAATCAAATCATTTAATTCATACACATTTTTTTTTTTTCTTCTTCTTGTCCATTCGCCCACGTTTTGAGGCGACATGCTTTCTGTCTTCTTAACCGTCCTTCCCTGTTTCATCCCATCTTCCGCCTCTCCATCACTCACTAACCATTCATCACATTGTCATTTCACATTCCGAGTCGGTCATCCTGTCACTCCTGGTCGTTACAAAGTGACGAGATAATGGATTCGTTAAAATGTGAAATGACACTGAGTGAGTCTCTGTCACTTGTGCACCAGCTCATCACTCTGTTGTGTGTTCGCTCTTGTGATTGTCACCCCCCCTCCCCCCTTCAGTTGAGTATCAGAGCTGGACAGAGGAGACGGTAACACAGCAGCTTTCCACCACTAAAGGTATCTGCAGCTTGTATCTGATAACCCTTAGAGGGTGTTGGACTCTTCAGCAACTGAGTTCTGTTCATGTGTGTTCGAGCCATTCTTTAAAATCTTGACCTCGGCTCTCTCTTAACGTGTGTGTTTTGTTTGTTGACATTTGTTTCTGTCATCTACTCTTGTGTGTACCAGTCAGTCTGTTAGTTGCCTAGTCATTTCCCTCGATGATGATGCCTGTTTCCCAAAACCTGGGCTGCAGGTGTGGTAGGCTGCATTTCTCAGTTGCTATGTCATTGAAGGCCGTTCCAATTCAAGGGATCCTTTGTATTCAGCCGAGAAATGCAGCATTCATCCGGCAGTTTTTGAAGGACAGGTAAATGTATCCTTCACAGCCGTACATATCCCACAATCCTGTGCACACACCTTCTTCTTACTCTAGTGTTTTTTGGCAGTTGGTAAAGAGCTTTGGTTGATTACCGCCACCTTCTGAATCCCATGTGTATCAGAAGAAGTCAATTTGATATAAAAATCCTGCTGCTCCATCGGTATTTGTTCTTAAATGTAAATCAAACTATTATAATATAATGTTATAACATTTCTCCTCCTTCCCCACAAGGCAAAAAAGCGCCTCGTCCATCATGCAATTATGTGCACGTGTGTGATGCACGCGTCCGGTCTTGGTAGACCATCTCAAAGCAGAAGCCTCCGTAGCCATTGTAGCCTTTGCAATGCAGTGCTACCAAGGACCCGTCCTTCTTCGGCTGCAGCCTAGGTTTTGGGAAACAGCTGATGACTCCTCTTTGCATTCGCTGTAACCTTGGTCAGTTCCTCTGCTTCCCAGTGGTTGCGGGCTGTGGTGATGAACTGCGGTGTTTCTTGTTCTCTCCAGCAGTTCCCAGAGTTCCCATTGAGGAGACAGTGGAGACCGTGAAAGTAACCATGAGGGAGGAGATCCCGACCAAAGGTACCGGACAGCTGCCTGTCTGTCTTCCGCTTAGTGCTTTGTCTTGGCAAAATATGCTCATAGTCTTGTTCCTCTGTTCCTGTTTGACTGTTTTTAGTCATCCTTGTGCCACAGTTGCCTTGACATGCCCAGCACCTTCTTTCGGTCTTTGTTAATTTTAATTGTACTTTTTGCTGCAGGTCTTGTTGTTGCAGTATTGTTATTGCAGCCGCTGTAGTTGCATTTTGTCTGGCTGTTGTGTCTTCCGTTGTGCTTCTTTGCTTTACATGCAAAAAGCACAACACCTCTCTTAACTTAACCTTTGTGACTGCTAACACAGCAAGTAAGTTCCTGGAGCTCTAATCACTTAGCTCAGTCTGTATTAACACATATTGTTCTTTTTTGTTGTTTTAGTTAAAGACAGAGTGGCTCTAACAGTTGCTTCCGTAGTTGCTTCTTGCCTGTCTGTCTTGTGTTGTGCTTCCTTGCTTTACATGCAAACGCACAACATCTCTCTTAGTTAAAACAGCGCAAGGCTAACAGTCGGTGTCTTTTAAGTTCCTGAAGTTCAGAAGAAGCCTGAGGAGAAGCCTAAACCAACTGTGAAGGAGCCATCACCACCTAAAGGTACCAACATATCTCTAGTGTTAACATGTCCTTGTTTAAGCAATCATTTGTTTGTATCTAGTATTATTAAGGGCATTGATACACACATTAATGCCAATATGTTAACTTTACACTATATGCTAACTTGATCCATCTTCATAACCTCATGTTTTTATCTTACCACAAGTCATGGTCATTAAACTTGTGCTGTGTTAATCTGCTCTAAAAAAAAGGGCAAATTCACTTAACTTTACCGAAATTTTAAAGTACCAGAGGCCAAAAAGCCAGTAGAGGAGAAGGTTGCTGCAGTTACCGTCCCAGAGAAGAAGGAACCTGCCGCTCCCAAAGGTAGAGCTGTCTTTGTGATAAACTCTGTCTTACGTGGATATTTCTTTTCTGTGGTTGATCCGTTTTGCTGACTATCTTGATATGATGCCGTTTGACTTTTCTACATCTTTTGTTATGCAGTTCTGTCTTTTTTCATGTTTTATCCATCTGTGTGGTTTTGTGTGCTCTATTTCAACCTTTTGATGACGAATAACCAATTCTTTCCTCTGTTTTAGTTGTGTTGATGTGGTTATTAACTTTGAGTATGTCTTATAAGAACCAGAGGAGGTAAAGAAGCCCACTGCCAAGCCTGCTGCTGCTCCACCTCCATCTGCAGAGAAGATAGAAGTGCCAAAGAAAGGTACTTGATTCAGTTCATCCTGTTGTTCCATGTCTTAATTAATGTTCTTCATGCCAAATTATCTCTGTTGACAGCAGTGCTGTCTTTGTCTTCTCACCTCTTGATGATGTCTACTTTGTGTGTTATGATATTATGCCAACTTTAGTCTTACACTCTAATTTGGGATTTGTCTGTTTAGTTGTTCTTTGTAATGTGATGTCTTTGTAATGTTTCCTCATTTCTTTTATACTTTTTCTGATCTGTTTCTTATTTGTAGAGTTGAGTTTAATCTTTTTCTGGCTGTTTTGAAAGCTTCTTGATAACTTTGATAAACTTTTAGCTAATATTACTGTCTATGTTACCTGAAGATGAGCGCAAGCCTCAGGTGTCAGCAGAGCCTAAAGTGGCGCCTGCAGCTAAGCCTGAACCCGAACCCAAACCCAAAGCTAAAGCCGAACCTGAACCCAAGCCTGAGACCAAAACGGCTCCCAAAGCAGAACCTGAACCCAAACCTGCTCCGAAGGCAGCGCAGGAGCCAGAAGAAAAGCCAGTGCCGATGAAGAAGCCGGTTACTCCGCCATCCAAAGGTATTTCTGCTCTTGTTTGGACATGTGTGCTTTGTCTTTGGTTGAGTTCTTAAAACCCTAAAGTAGCAGCATATTTTTTTCATTAACTAACTATATTGCTAGTTTGTATGTTTCTTTTGTCTTGAGTGTTTGTTTGGCTTTAGTGTGTTTACATAGCTTCTAACATGGAAGCGAATCTTTTAATTTGTGAGTACATGTATGTGTTTGCTTTCTCTGCAAATATCTAAATCGATGTACATATTACTTTAAGTCCCTGAAGAGGCTCCAAAAGCAGAGCTGGAACAGATCAAGCCCAAAAAAGCAGTAATAAAACCAGAACCAGAGGTCCAAAAACCAGAGCCAGGAGTAAAGAAACCTCAACCAGAGGTTCGCAAACCGGAGCCTGCCATCTCAAAGCCGGAATCCGCTGTTCCAAAACCTGAACCAGTACTGGTTTCCATGCCAGAAGCAGTGATGAAAAAAGCTGAACCTGAAGTGAAAACACCAGAGCCTGCAGTGGTGAAAGAACCTACAAAAGTAAAGCCAGAACCAGTGCCCACTCCAAAGGAACCTCCAAAGAAAGGTATATCTCTCACCAAAAAGACAGCTGTGGATTTTTCTTAATCTTCTTAACTCTGCCTTCCAACTATGACTCATCTATAGTTATTTCTATCTGACTGCTTGTGTGACTAAGCTGCTTTGTTTGGTTCTGCTGTTTGCGCCAGCAACTCTTAAGCCTTTGAAATTCCAGTGACTTTTAATGTATCTCCCACTTTGGCCGCTAAGGACAATCTCTGTATGCTGTGCACTCATGTTTGTCTTAATTTCTTATTTTTTGATTCTTACTTACAGCTAACAGTACTAGCCCTCTTCATAATACCTTACTCAGATCTCTATTTTACTTCTGTGTGTCTTCACATGGTTCTATCACAATTCATAGAAGCTTTGTTATTGTATATTTCTTATATTCTTTGCTTTTCACATTCTTATATATTCAATTAATCTGACAAATGGCATGTTCTTGCATGTTAAAGTGCCAGAAGCACCAACAAAGAAGGAGGTCGTAACACCTCAGCCACCAACTCCAGCACAACAAAAAGTCGACAGAGAGGAAGTGACACCTGTAAAGAAACCTGTGGCACCCCAAGGTACTGGAACATTGAAGCTCAGTGTAGGCTGTCAATGATCCTTAATCCCACTGGTTTTGGTAATAAGCCACCAAAACCCTTTCCATAAAAAAACCTACAATCTTGAACTCACATGTCTGGCTTTTGCAATGTGTTTGTCAATTTTCTTTTTTTGATCATGTGTAAAGTCTAACCTCTGGTGTACAGAGTTATGTTGTTAGTCATGGGCTGCACGTTATTTTTGTTTGTCAATTGTTGACTTGTCATAGTTGTCTTTATCCTGTTTCACACTCGTTAGAGTGTAGGTTTTCTAACAACACTCTTCATTCTTAGTTTCATACATGTAAAACTTGCAATAAACTTGAATGATCCTCTTTTAAGTTCCTGCGGAAGAAAAAATACAAGAGCCTCCAAAAGCAGCCAAGAAACCAGAGCCTGTTGTTGTTCCTTCCAAAGAAGAACCCCCTAAGAAAGGTACATTACTGTCTCTAATGCATCTTTACTCAGAAACAAACTGTTAGGCTCTTCTGCCTTGTGCGTTGTCATTTAAGTCTGTTTAAAGTTAAGTGGGATTACCTTACTCAAATAACAGAGATATACTTAAATTAAACAGTTTCTTTGAATAATACACATTGGCATAGGTCCAGAAAAAGAGTACTTTTTCATTATAAAGAGGTTCATTTGAGTAAAGTATTCGCCGCTGTGTCTGTCTGGGTCTTATTTGTGCGGTGGCACATTTTACCATTCTTTATAGTTATGTCTTGTGTATGCTTGTTTGTCATACCCTCTTAAAGCAATGAAGCCCAAACCAAAACTTGTACCTGAAGAGGTGCGAGGGAGAGAACCTGAAAAAATACCTGAGAGGGTTTCTGATGAAGTACCTCTTCAGCTAGCTGAGAGGGTAGTGGAGAAAGAAACTGAGAGGGTGCCTGACAAAATACCTGAAAGAGCACCTGAGAAGAGGCCTCCAGGAAAGGCTAAGGTAGCCCCTCAGAGAGAAGTGGAAAAGATTCCTGAGAGAGTCCCTGAGAAGATAGTGGAAGCTGAAAGAGTGGTGGAGGAAATTCCTGAGAGGGTTCCTCAAAGTACACCTGAAAAAGTACCTGACAAGGTTCCAGAAAAACTACCAGAGAAAAAAATACCAGAGAAGATTACTGAAAAGAAGCCTGAAAAAGTACCTCAAAAGGTAGAGGTAGAGAAAATTCCTGAAAAGAAGCCAGAAAAAGTACCTCAAAAGATAGAGGTAGAGAAGATTTCTGAAAAGAAGCTACCTCAGGCGGTGCCTATCGAGGTTGAGGAGGTACAACTTGTGAAGGTACCCCAGAGAAAAACTATGAAGAAAGCTGAGCATCAACAGGCAGAGAAGATCTCCGAGAAGGCTGCAGAGAAAGCAGTCTCTACAAAGACTCCTGATAAAACACCTGAGAGTGTGCCTCAGAAGATATCTGAAGCTAAACCTAAAAGGGAGATAGAGGAACCTCTTCTTAAAGGTATTCTTGAGGCAGACCTCAACTCTTTTTGTACACAATTCTTTGTATCTTCTCCATGTGTGCTAAGCTTTTGTGACAGTCCTTTTATGGCACTAATTCATGTGCCAGATGGCAGTATATTTTTCTCTTTGCATTTCTTAAATATTGTAGATATTATATAGAATAGTGTAGTGGTGAGTATTCATAACAGTAGCTACAGTGTTTTAAAATCACACTCATTGAAAAAAGGGCAGTTTATTGAAATCCAAACTACTGACACTTCTTCAGAAGGTTTAGTGATAGCTTACATACATCTTAGCCATTTTGTTGTGTTTTGTCTGACTATGTATGCTGGTTATTTTGTATTTTGTATGTTTGTTACCTGTCTAAATTCTTTATCTTGTACACATGCACTGTCTTGAGCTAAAAATTAATTAATTCTTTAAAGAACTGGTTGCGAAGAAGATTGACACAAGCCTGCCTACTGCTATATCTCCTGATACAGAGGTTGAGCAAGAGGAAAAAGTGTCTTCACGAGAAAAAGGTACTGACCAGCTCAAAATATGGAGTACTCTTACTGCATCATAATCTTAATCCTTCAAGATAATACACAACAGGTGGATTATCTACTCCATTAGCCTCTTTTCTATGTGTGGTCTCTTGTAATCCCAATGCTTAACTTTGTGTTGTGTTTTGTTATCATCTCTTGGCACTGCCTAATGGTGCCTTTTCTTCAACACATCTTTGCACTTCAAGTGACTACCAGTCTTGTCAAGATAGAGCAAAGAAAAGGAGCTCAGAAGATACAGGAAGTTTATTATGTGACGGAGAAAGCTTCTCCCACAGAAGAAGTCTGGGAACATGAAGATGTGGTGGAAGAATACGCTGAAGTGTCTTATGAGGATGAAGCGCAACTTATGGGCAAGAGTATTGTATCATTGTCAGAAATAGACATTTTAAGTACAACAGAAATGCCTAGCCCAAGAGATGAAAAGTCTGAACTGAGAAGTGAAATATCTGTTATTGATGGTTCAAAGAGGAAAGATATCAGGGTAACTAAGTATAAAATTGTCCCAGAAACAAAGGAAACAATCATTGTAGAGGAGACTGACAAAGGAAGAAAAGTCACTACAGTGCAGGATGAACCTGTCAAAGAAAAAGCTCAATTTGAAGAGGAGTTTTTTGTCAGAAAGATTGATTCACCAGAGGAAATTATAGATGAAAGGAAAGATAGTATGTCAGTGAAACCTAAACAGCAAGCTACTGTGAAGGTCAGGAGTAGAGAAACAATCATCACAACAAAAATTGTGCCTGATAGAAAGCAGATAACAGAAACTGACAATCTGTCTATCAAGACAGAGACTGACAGTAGATCCCCGAAGACAGATAAAATCATAACAGAAAGTCTAGCAATCCCAACTAAAGTGAGTAAACAGGAGATTCGCACTGAGACAGAAGATAAGCCTAAACAAGAGGTCTCCACTCAGAGAAAAGTGGAGCATGTTACACAACAAGAAAAATCTAAAGTAGAGACACTGTGCATTCACACAGATACAAGTAAACAAGAACCAGCTTTTCCAGTGAAATTGGAATCATCTGAACAGCAAGTTGAGGCACTTGAAGGAAAGTCATATTTCACTGAAGATATTCAGTCACAGAAAGAAGTAAGTCTAAAACATAAGCAGACTGAAGTGATTTCCTCAAAAGAGAAAATGATAGCCAGGAAACCAATTAGACAAGAGCCAACAGAAAGAAAAGATGAGACTACTCCAGGAGAAGTAGCATATGAAAAATTTTTGGTTGAGGAAGAGATTGGTGTAACAGAGCGAGAACCAGAACTGGCAAAAACTGGGGAAACTATTTCATTTGAAGAAGTACAGTTAGTCAAAGTAAAGGCTATTCCATCAAAGAAAGACATAGAGAGGAAACAAACTCGGCAGCTGGAAATTGAAAGAAAGGCCTCAGTGACGTCTTTAACAGAGGTCACATATGAGGAATCATTTATTGATCATGATGTGGAGATTATTTCAGATAGACATGGCAGAACTGAAGAGATTAGGGAAATTCACATTGAAAAAATTTTGCCAAAAGAGGTCACAGTTGAAGACAGACCTAACAAAGTAATTCCTACCAAGGTGAAAATGGCAGACAAGAAAACATCTAGACAGGAGCAGACTGAAGTAAAAGAAACGATAATTCCTCAGTCCGGTAAAGATGAAATCAGCGTGGTGGAAAGAACTCCACCAAAGAGACAGGAACTTCCCAAAAAGAAGGGAGAGGAGAGGCTTAAATCTGATGTGATAATTGATAAAACAGAGGAAATCAAGACAGTGAAGGTTACTGAAAAAGCCAAACCTGCAACAGCTGTGACCTCCAAATCCAAGACTGAAGCTGTTGATATGAAAATGAAAACAAAAGAGACTGTGCTAAGAAATGAATCAGAGCCAGATATTGAACAAGGCATTGAGTATGAACCAGCCACTGCAGAAGTGTACCCAGTGCATGAGGAAACTACCACCAAGGGCTGGGAATCACATACTGAAGAAACTTACGTGGAATCTCCTGAATCTTCCATTGAAGAACAATCCAAAGAAGTTCCCCTTCAGAGAATTGAAACCACACAGAGAAAAGAAGATGAAGCTAGACCTGAAATCAAACCATTCCCTTCAAAACCAGATGAGAAGAAAAAGGTTTCCGCTAAAGGATCTTATAAAGGTATAGAAAGAAAGTCTTACATGTCATCATGTTTTTCTTCATTTTCATCTCCATCTCAAAATTTTTCATATCACTCGTTTGGGTACAAACTTTATTCTTACTCATCCTGAAGGGCTGAGGAACCTCCATAGACAATTATTTCATCCACAATCTGTGATCAACCTCTTTAACATGCTGTCCAATTTGACAGTGTCTTGCTTTCAGCTCATTATTAGTACATATCATCCCAGATGTGGTTTCATACTTTTTGTCATTTGTCAGTCCTACCTGTACGTCTGTTATGCTTGATCTTGAACATACAGTGCTCTTTTAACATTTTTGCTTCTGCGGATTTACAGGGATTTGTGTTCCTAATGTTTGGCAAATGTTTGTCTGTATAAGTCAAGCTTTTATCTGTTCTTTATTTACTATCTTGAGTTAAAACTATTCTTTAAAGAACCGGAAGCCAAGGCCAGGAAGATTTCTGAGACAGTTCCTGCTGCGTCTGAAATTGAGGTTGAGACACTGATAAAAGGAACGAGACCTGAGAGAGGTACAACAGCACATTTTCCTGAAGTGTTGAAAACTCCTAGTATGTTCACCAATACGCTATCTTCCATGATGATAATACACCACAGGTTTATCAACCCTTGTTATCCTCTTATCTCTGTTGTCTCTGTTAACCTCAATGTTTGTGTGTTGTGTTTTTTTCTAATCTCTTGGCACCGCTGAATGGTGCTTTCTCTTCATGCCTCTTAAATCTTCACTCATGAAGCGACTACAGATTTGGTCAAGACAGAACAAGCAAGAAGACTGACAAATAAATGTTCTTCTACAGAAGAGGTCTTGGAACATGAAGAGTTGTTGGAACAATATGAAAGACATCGGGAGAAAGAAATCGTTGGCAAGAGCATTACGCCATTGTCACAAGGATACATTTTGTATACAACAGAAGAACCTGATCAAAGGGTTGAAGCGTCTGAACTAAGTAGTGAGATATCTGTTACTGATGTTTCAAAGGAGAGGGCCCCTAGTGGAGCTAAATCTAAAGTCATTCTAAAAACCAAAGAAAAGGTTATCATTGGGGAAAGTGAATCTAAGAAACGAATTACTGCAGTGCATGATAAGCCTACCAAACAAAAAGTTCAGTTGGAAGAGTTCTTTAATAGAGAGATCGATTCTCCAACAGAGGGCAATACAGTTGAAAGGAAAGATCGTTCTTCTGTGAGACAATCCTCACGCACAAGAGAAGTTCCTACAGAACATGAGGAAGCCAGTGTAAGCGCCATAAAGAAAGCTGAGAGTAAAGAAATTTCAAACAAAGCACAGGTGCTTCCTTGCCGTCAACAGGTCACAGAATTTGAAGAAGTTACTACTGAGACAGAGGTTGGGAGAAAATCAGACTGTCCTCAGAAGAGAGATGACATCAGCAAGCAGGGACTTGAAGGCAAACCTAAATTATCTGTCAGAAAAGAGGGAATAGAGTTAGAAAGCATTCCTTCAAAGAAAGAAATATCACCATCAGAAAATGTGCCGGACCTAGTTAAAACTCAGGAGATTACAGTTGAATCCAACCTGTCAAAAGTAACTTCCATCAAAAATGAACTGGCCAAAGTTGCTCCTATGGAAGGAACAACAGAGATGAAATCCACCCGACAGGAACAAACTGAAAGAAGGGCCTCAGTGACACCTGTAATCAAGGTAACACAGAAAGAACCATTATTAGAACAGTATACCTTAGATCAATACAGTAAAGCTGAGGAGACTGTTGGGGACAGTGAAACCGAAAAAAGGGACCTTGTTAAATTAGATGACACTTCTCATAAGACAGAAATATCATTAAAAGATAGAAAACAGATGTTATCCAAAACTAAGGAAATTACAGCTGAAGTCGGGGCAAAGATGGTAACAATTGAAGACAAAACTGCCACAGTTGCCCCAACTAAAGATAGTACTGAAGAAACTTTAAAAGAGAAAGAGAACCGTGAAAGCATTTCTCAAAAGAAAGTACCTCAAAGAGATAGACAGCAAAAGTCAGCCAAAACCCCTCTAGCAATCGCAGGTGTAGAAGTCAAGTCAAATGTAGTCACAGGAAAAGATGAAACTGCCAAAGTTACTCACATTGAGATTTCACCTCCAGAGACAGAACAGATATCATTGAAAAGTGAGGAGACTAAAGAAGCCAAGTCAAAGCCAGGTGTAGTTGAGGACAAACTTTCTAAAGTTGCTACTGAAGGAAAGAAACCAGAAAAACAGAAAGAAACTGAACAAGAACACCAAACATTAGACAAACATAAAGTTAAGCCTAAGAAAGAGACAGAAACAAGACCAGAACAAATTGAAAGAAAAGCTACAGATGTACCTCTGATAGAAGTGAAAGGCAAAGAAACTTTAACAGCTGGAAATGCCTCCAAAAAACATCCGATGACTGAAGAATATGTTAGAGACAATACAGCAAGAAAAATGGAAATCGATGAGATTCCAGTTGAAGAAAGGCAGTTAAATGTAGTCACAGTAAAAGCCAAATTTGCCAAAGATGCTCCCTTTGCTCCCTTTGAAGAAACAAGACAGGAACAACCTGAAAGAAAGGCTTTAGAGACACATACAATAGAGGTAATATCTAACAAACCATTGCTTGAGCTCCCAACACCAGAACAGTGCACTAAAACATCAGAAAATGTTAGATACAATGAAACCATAAAAGAGGAAATCCACAAATCAGAAGTTTCTAAAAAGAAAGTTAAACCCTTGAAAGAGATGCAAAAGAAGTTATCTAAAATGGAAGAAGATGATGCACTTGAAGTCATTCCATCAAAGACTTTCACAGTAAAAGACACAAATGGCAAAATAATACATATTGAGGAGATGGATACAAGCCAGAAACAAACTGAAAGAAAGGCTGCAGTTACTCCTGTGATCGACATAGCTTACACAGAGTCATTGGTTAATCAAGATGTCCTGAAAACCTGCTGTAGAACTGCAGAGACTGTGACAAAGGAAGAGAGCTCAGAGAGCATATCTCACAAGATAGAAGTAGCCCAAAAAGAGACAGAACAGAAGTTAGCAGAACCTGAAGAGACTACAAAAGAAGTTCAGTCAAAGGCAGTCACATTTAAAGATAAAACTACTAAAACTATTGTAACCACTGAGAGGAAACGTATAAAACAGGAGCCAATAGAAAGAAAGCCCACAGATACAGCTGTGATTAAGGTAACAGATAGAAAAGCAGTAATTGTGGAAGATAGTCCACATGTACATGCTCAAACAGAAAAATCTGTCAGAGGCAGCAAAGGAAGCAAAGAGCGAGTTAAGTCTCAAAGCATGCCTGCAGAGAAAATAATGCCACCAAGAGAGAGCACGCAGATGTTACCTAAAATTGAGAAGATTGAGGTTAAAGATATCCAGTCTGAGAAGTCAGTCATAGCAGGAGGTATTTCCAAAACACAACGGACAAATGAAGAAATTGTCAGAGATAGTGTGCCAAGAAAAGAAGAAATGTATGGGTCAGAGGACATTTCTGTAAAAAAGGGAGAATCTCCAAAAGGGAGAAAGCAGACATTACATGAAATTGAGACTAAAAGTCTAGTCGCTGTTACAGATAAAGTCACCACAGTTCCTCCCATAGAAGAGACAAAACCAACAAGACAGAGACAATTTGAAAAGCAGGCTTTACGTACACCTGTGGTGGAGAAAACATGTAAAGAATGGATAGTGGAAGATTCTCCTGAAAAATCTGTATTTTCAAAAGAGAGAGGACAGAAGTTCTCCAAACATCAAGAGATTACAGTTGAACAAGTTCAGTCAAAGGTAGTTAAAGAAGAAGATAAAACTGACAAAGTTCCACCCATTAAAGAAAAGATGCCAAAAATACAGGAACAAATTGAAAGAAAGGCCTCAAACGTCCCTGAACCAGATTTATTATATCCCCAGTCTTTGGTAGAGCAAGTGGCTCCAGAAAAATACATTAGAACAGGACAGGACACACAAAAAGAGAGACTTGATGAGTCAGGAACTATTTCTTCAATGAAAGAAACGGCAGTGAAAAACGGAGGACGGAAGTTAGCTAAGACCAAAGACATTACAGCTAAAGAAGTCCAGTCAAAAGTAGTCACAATTAAAGACAAAAAAGACAAATTTACTCCCATTCCCATTGAAGAGAAAGAAAATAAACAGGAACCACTTGGAACAAAGCCAGCAATTACTCCTGAGATGGAAGTCACATTTATAGGGTCACTGATAAAGCAAGGTGCCTCAGAGAAATCTAGAACTGGAGAAATGGTCAAAGCAGAAGACAGGACGGAACATGTTTCTTATAAGAAAGAAATAGAAGAGAAAAGACAGAAGTTAGCTAAAATGTCTGAGATTGCAGATGAAGAGGTTCAGTCACAAGCGGTGACAATTGAAGATGAAACAGCGAAAGCTATTCCAGCTGAAGAGCAGAAACCAATACAGGAACCATTTGAAAGAAAAGCTTTGGTTATACCTGCGAGCAATAAAACCTCTAAAGAAGATGCTCCTGAAAAATATGCGAAAACCAAAGAGCTAGTCAGAGATCATGCAAAAGTTACTGACAAAATTGATATGACAGATGGTATTTCCCCAAAGACATCAGAATCCCGAAAAGGGAGAGGACAGAGGTTTGACAAACCTACAGATCCTACCGTTAAAGAAGTCCTGTCCAAGACAGTAAAAGTGAGGGATGCATTTGGATGTGTCACTCCCATTGAAGCAACAGAAACAAAACAGGAGCAAGTTGAAAGAAAGGTTTCAGTGGCACCTGTAATGGATGTTGCATATGAAAAGTCACGGGTCATGAAAGAAGGAGATATTAAATTATATACTCCACAAAGATATATTACACCTGATGATCTGGTCAAAAACATTGAATCAAAGGTAGGGAATGTGTATGAGTCAGGTGATCCTTCTGGAAAGATCGAGGAGCCCACAAGGGACAGAGGGCAGGAGTTAGCTGAAACAGGAGAGATTTTTGTTGAACAAGTACAAACAAAGACAGTCACGGTTAAAGAGAAAATAGGCAAAGTTACTCCCATTGAAAAGAAGAAAATAACACAGGAACAATTTGAAACAACGGCAAGAGTTACTCCTGGGATGGAAGTAATAGATGTCCGGTCACAGTTTATAGATGAAAATGACAAAGTTATTCCAACCAAGGAGCAGAAACCAACAGCACAGGAACGAATTAAAGGGCAGGCTTTGGTTACACCTGTAAGGGACAAAACATCTAAAGATTTAGTAATAGAAGATACTCCTGAAAAATATGCTGAGACCAAAGAATTAGTCACAGACCATGCAAAAGATACTGACAAAGTTGATATGGCAGACAGTACTTCCTCAAAGGCAGAATCTCTAAAAGGGACCGGATGCAGGTTTACCAAACCTACAGAAATTACAGTCGAAGATGTCCAGTCCAAGATGGTCACAGTTAAAGACATATTTGGATTTGTTACTGCCATTGAAGCAGTAGAAAATAAACAGGAACAAATTAAAACAAAGGCTTCAGTTGCACCTGTTATGGAGCTTGCATATGAAAAAGCAATGCTAGTGAAAGATGGAGTTGTTATATCAGGTTCTGCACAGCGGTATGCCACACCTGATGAGCTAGTCAAAGATATTACATCAAAAAAGGAGGAAGTTCACGAGTCACAGGACATTCCTCCAAAAAGATGGAAATCTATGGCTGATGAAGGACAGAAATTATCCCAAACTGAGCAGATCAAGGTTGGAGAAACCAAGTCAATGGTTACAGTACATAAAGACAAAACAGCCAAAGTCATTGAAAGTATTAAACCAAGAGTGGAACAAACTGAAAGAAGGGCCTCAGGACCAGTTGTGACAGAGTTGACATCTAAAGAATTACTGATAAGCCAAGAAGACTCAGAGAAATACAATACAACAGGAGAAATAGTTGAAGATATTGAAATAGGGAGCAAGTCTTCAAAACAGAGTGTGCATAAAGCAGATACATCTGTGGAGGAAGTTAAAGGTAAAACTGCCAAAGTTATTCCTACTAAAGAAACTAAAAGAGAACTTTACCATATTAAAAGCATAGCCGCAATAACACCTGTGATTGAGGTGACATCTAAGCAATCACCAATTATGGAAGAAAAGTATGCTAAAACAGAAAAAATTGTTAGAGATAGTGTGACAAGAAAAGACAAACCTAAGTTACAGGTGTCAGCAGATATAAAAGTAGATGTACATAAAGCAGATGTTAAAGTTGAAGAAGTGCAGTCAAAGTTGGTCTCAGTTAAAGATAAAACCCCCAAAGTTGCTGTCAGTGAAGCAATGAAAATTCAAGTCGAAAGAAAGGCATTAGTTACCTCTAAAGGATTAATCGGGCAAGATGTTTCAGAAAGAGTACAGAAATTAGCCAAACCTGAAGAATTTAGTCAAGTAGTCAAATCAAAAATGCTAACAACTGATCGGGAAGATGTGCCAGGAAAATGTGCCCAAACTGAAGACATTGTTAGAGACAGCACAAAAATTGAGGAAATTATGTCAGAGGGAATGACTCCAGATAAAGTAGAATATCCAAAAGAGAGAACAGAGTTATCAACTAAAAATGAAGACATTACACTTAAAGGGATGCAGTCTCATGTAGTCACACTTAAAGAGAAATCTGCCACTGTTCCCATTGAAGCGATTATAAAGCTGGACAGAGTTGAAAGAAAGGCCCTACTTACACCTGCAACTGAACGAGTGATGGTAGAAGATACTGTGGAAGACACAGTTGCAGGAAAGAAAGCTACTCGTCAGGAGCAGATTGAAATCACTTTTGATGAAAGAACAGCTCCAAAAGAGGTTAAATTCCCCACAAAAAGAAGTCAGGAAATGTATGCCTCTGAAGAAACAGTCCATGCCATTCAGGAAACCCAGTCAGTCAAGGTTCCTGAGAAAATCAAACTTGAGGCAACCCTCACTCCAAAGTCAAAAGCTGATGTTATCGGTATGATGCTTAGGCAAGAGCCCGCAGCAACAGAAACCTCAGTAACAGATAAATCTAAATCAAAGGTGACTGAGAAAAGGACTCACTACAAAGCAGACGGCACTGAAATTGAAATGGAAACTGTTACAGAAAAAAGTGACAGACACATCCCTCTTCAAAGACTGGATACCAAATGGAGAGATAAGGAAGAGGCTTGTGTGAATCAGAACAATGTAGAATCAAGGGCATTGCCCCTGAAACCAGAAGATAAGGAAAATGTCTTCCTCCAGTCATCTTACAGAGGTATTGAGGGAAAATTTTATGTGTCACCAAACGCGTTTCATCAGAGCACCAGTCATCCTCATGTCAAGGATCTATCAGTTTCATACCTCTTTGTCGTCATCTCAAGAGGTTATCATGTCATATCACCCATTTTGTTTGGGCACAAACTGTTCTTGCTCATTGTGAAGAACCCTAATGATGACTTCATACTGTCGAATGAAACAGTGTCATGTTTTCATCTTATCGGTTGATATCGCAACCATCCAGGGGATGGTTTAGATATCACAAGTTTTATGTTGTGTGTTTGAAGTTTGTCATCATTGTTGTTCTGTTTTAATTGTGTCTATCGTGTGCCATTGTGGCTCTGTTCGTTCAAAACGTATTATTCTGACAAGTTTTTAATTTGGAGAAAATGGCAAGCACAGATAAGAAGACATTTCTTGGAAAAGATTAACAACTGGGAAAACACCTTAATCTCTTAAGTCCTCATATTCAATCTTCAAATCTGTTTGTTTTCATTGTGCATTTTTTGTATTTTGTATTTTTCTTTATGTGGTTCAGTGCTCACCCCATCAATCTTAGCATTATTCTGACTGTGTTCTGATTTTGTCCCAAGCTCCTGTAATGGAGAAGGAGTTGCCACCACAAGCCAAAGAGCCACTGGTAAAAACAACCAGTCCCCAAGAAGGTATTCATCTGTTTCTTCTATGTGTTTTCTGTGTTTGTGTCATTGTGTGTGCTTTTCTAATGTGTTCATAAATGAATGTTGCTCTTGAGCAAATGTGAATCTTAAACATTATCCTGAAGCACCTCAAGATCTTACACAAGCCACCGAAGAGGCCAAACCTACTATCAAAGTGCAAGAACAGAAAACTGTAGAAAGAAAAGAAAGCAAGCCAGGTAGTTACTTAATGTTTACCATTTTGTGAGCAATCAACTAACATTGCTTTTGATATTACGACTTTAGATCTAGAATGCAGTGGTTTTGTTCGTGGCTGGTTCTCTTGAACTCTATGTATACCTTGTACTTTTGTACTTGAAGTGAGCAAACCACAGCCTGTTGTAAAAGTTCAAGAAGAAACCAAAAGGCCTGAAGAAAAAGTCAAGAAGGTGGAGAAGAAAATTACTCCACAAGAAGAAACAAAGCCAGGTATCTAGATGACAGCTTAAATTACTCTTGAAAGTGCATACTAACATCTTGATAATGTTTAGAATGACTTGTTCTTGAGTTCATGCTTTGGAATACATTATCTTTGTATGTAAGATACTTCATCGTTATTATTTTTGTACTTTAAGTGACCAAGCCACAACCTGCTTTGAAGGCTGAAGCACCAACCAAGATAATCAAGGAAGAAGAGCTAGCTCCTGAGACAGGTAGAAATACTCAGAGAAGAGCTGTGAAGGAAATATCTTCTTGCTTGCGGTTTTCATCTTCTCATCTTAATTCGTCCATCCATATACACTCTTTGCTTTTATTTTATATCACTGCAGATATTAACCATCTTAAAAAAAACATCATGTCGGTTTTTGATTGCTTGTCTTTAGTGCTTAATTTTGCTTTTTTGGCCTATCTTAGCCAGGTAGGTATTACTTGCAAGACAGGACCATGCTGTGGTATTGCATTGTCTGTCTTTCCATGTTTTTTTGTCTAGTTCTTTGTGTAACTCATTAACTTAACATTCACTGTACTTTGAATAAAGTCAGCAAGAGCATGCTACATGTCTCACTGGACAAAAAATAACTTGATTATTCCACTTTGTCATTATTCCTTACACTTCTTTCTGGAGCCATTGCACTAAATAATGTGATATTGGGATGCATTTACTGTGCATCTCGATCACATTTTTATTCATTCTCATTTTTTCAATCATAATCAGTCTGTTTTAGGAGATTGATTGCTTTTCAGTGTGCTTGATGACAAATCTTGAAGTTTATGTGGGGACATTCCATTCTCAGTCACTGAAACTTTTGTACACTCATAAATAAATGGTCTTATTAACAACTCTGTGACTATACCTCTGTATTAGATGAAACCAAGGGACCTGTCCAAGCTCCGGGAGGAGTCAAGAAAGGTAGGAACATTCATTCCTAATTACATCACACTCTCATGACACATATAGTACATATAGTACACAGCCTCTCAGGTTCATGACCGCCAGTAAGTTCACAATGCTATTGCCAAATGGCATTCAAATGCTATATATTTGTATACACATAGTTTTTTTCAGTACTTTATTATAACAATACGATGAGGATTGTCTGTTTCCAGTGTTTGTTTTTGTGTGTTGTCTTGTGATTTTTAAGATGTTTTTTGTTCATTTGTTGTGTTGATGTCTTTGTCTTTATCTTTATGTTAAATCCAGTGGAGAGAAAATGTTTCGGATGTTATTCTTCTTTCTGCGTATT
>OMLF01057332.1:15034-26333 GCA_900302615.1 Holocentrus rufus | reverse complement strand
TTTAAACTGAGGGTGCATTAATTTTAACAGCGCACTCATGGATCTGCGCCCACAGAGTTTTCAACTCAATAAATCACCATGGAACCAAAGCCAATGTGGGGTGGGGTGGGGTTACAGCGTTTCCAGAGCACTTTGCAAAATCAACCGATGCTACCGCCTCTTCTCAACAAAGACACGGGTCAAGTGCTGTATGTGAAGTAAAATATTGTCTTTGCAGACAGTGGTGGCAAGCTTAGCTGACCCCAAAGCCTCCCTGAGCACTAAGATTATCTCCTTTTCAGCCAGAGGTGCAAAGATCTTAGCACCCGCCATGATGGTGCCAAAGCCTGGAGGTGTTGGCTATGACTCTGAAACAGGTGTGGTTTTTGGTCTGTATTTACCCACTGTGTTTTCCAGTTTTTCATAACGGGTACAAGCACCAACTCAAGCAGTCTATAATTTAGTTATTCATCCTTAAAGAAATATAAAAATTTAAAAAATAGAACAGATGAATGGCTTTAAAAACAAAAAAAAAACCCCAAACAAAACAAAAAAAACTGATTGTTGTATGCAATGCTTCATATAATATACTTCATGATTCCAAAATCCCAAATTCTGGTGCTAAAGCCATTGTAACCTAGGCATTAATATGATTTTTTGATTGATATATCAGTCAAGTTGATATTACTTAATCTTATACGGAAAAAAGGTCTCTCGAAAATGGAGATTTTGCAAGTGAATTCAAGTGAACTCGAGTGTATCAATTGCGAATTTATTTGATCAAAATATGCGCTGACAATTGCAATCTTTAACCAAATGAATAAACAGCAATGAAACATGATGAAATTAGTCAATGCAACAGCTTGTCTTTTATTTTTTTTTTCTACAGTGATCAAACAGCTTATTGACAGATTTGAACAAGCAGCCTTTTGAGAAGACGTTGTCAGATAAAGAGCAATGTGGAAGGCTCAGCTCAGCCTAATAGAACAGAATGGCAGTCGGCATGAACAGCCAAGGCTTCTCCTCAAAACAAAGGCTGATCTGCCTGTAGACTTCACAAATAGCAGCGTTTCAACTTTCCCACGTCAAGAAACTGAGATCTCCCCTTGCTGGAAAAGTTTTATACCGGGTCAAGTTCCTTTGCCACTCTGGGTATGAGGACTCGGGAGATGGACTGGCGCCAATCTCAGTATTACAGAAAATACTGGTGCATCCTCTCCGGCTGCAACCTGCCATCCAGTCCAACCAGTTTTTTTTTTCTGCTGTTCACCGCTGAGCTGCTTGCCATTCTGAAGGGCACTTCTACGGTAGTTGTTGAGCGTTAAGTACCATCTTGGATTTACATCCCTGTACAAGGCTCCTACGTGGCCCATGCGCGGCACAACATCTGTCGGCTCCTAGTGTTGATTGTTTGTTGTGAAGGACAAGCCATCAGTCACTGTGATGATACCGTACATCATCACGCCCCTTTCGCGCGACAATAGTGGCTCCAATCAATCGGCGGAGATAAGAGCGCCACGGAAAATGCCGATGGATTTACGGCGCCATTATGTCAGGCAAACTGTAAAGTAAAGCATCTGCGGAAACCACATTGAGCCACGCTATTTCTCACTAAACACGTCTTACTTTGCTTTTTTTTTTCTTTCTCTTTCCCTTTTTGCTTTTTCTCTCCACTCTCACTCGGGTCTCAGTCCCTGCCTTTGTCTGGCTTTCCCAGGGTTTGCTTTGACCAACTCTCCCCTTCTTTTTCGCTAATCCTCCATGCCTCCATTTTCCAGAGTGCAGTAGTAAACTATGTTGATCAATGAGAATGAGCCATAAATCTAAATGGAAATGCAGCCATTCCCTTTTAGTCTGTAAATGGATGTATTTTTCCAGGTCTCTAAAAGCACAGTCAGGTGAATTATAGGATCCACCCGGCTGTGTTGCTCTGGCCCATAATTTTCTCTACTGGGAGAGGTGCCTTGCATATTGAACAGCTCTGATAAAATGCCGCATCCGCTGGACATATGGCATCACTTGCACTGGTTAGTGGACACACACACACACACACAAAGAAAGGCAGATATGAAAGTGAAATATTGATAAATATGTATTGCTTGTGGCTTAAATGTCGAGAGTTGGCTGCCTAAGACTCCTTTTTTGTCATTTCTTCGGGGCAAATATTTAGTTATTCCATTATGCACAAAATCTTGGCACAAAAGATGTTTGTTATTGATTCAGTTTGAAGCAATACCATATGGTCACAAGTTTTTCCAGACATAACCCGATCATTTTTATGTTAATGTTAAAAAACGAATGGTTGTCTATAAAGGCCACTTTCTGTAGGGAAAATCTTCACATGATGACACACAGACCAAGAACTCCCTCTGAGAAACCTGATGATCCTGGTGACAATTCCACAACCTGTTGACTGCAGGGATTCCTGAAATGTCACAGGTGAGCTGCTCATTGTGAAAAAAGTCACAGCCTTTCTATTAAGGTGTGGAAAGCAAGGTGCTATGTGTAGCATTTTAACATTATTAAATCCTCACCATGTTCATTTTGAGACAAAGTGTTATCTCTGTAAATAAATTAGACCATTGCTGGAAAGACCGGCAGCCTCTTCTGGCTTCCATACTGTATTTTCATTGGAGATCACTTTGTCGTTAGGAGGATCTTAGCCTTGGGTAAGCAACTTGTACATTCTGAAGTGGGCTAGCATTGACCTTAGCCCTGGGCCGGCTGATCCTGCTCCAGAGCTAGCACCGACATTTAGGGACTAATCCCAGAATTTCTCTACACACAGTGCTGACTGTAGCCTGTATGATTCAGGGTCAGTGGCAGCAACACGCGGGTGGATAGAATGTAAACACTGGTCAGTTGTAGTGTTTATGGAGCAGATGTTAGCCCAGGGTTAATGAATGCTTGTGAACACAGGATAAGAAAGCCGTGGGCGATCCTTAGCCCAGGGCTGAGGGCAGGGTGTGGGGAGTCAGGAAGAAACTGGGTTTATGGGAAATGTGATCTGAACTCTAAAGCTGATGATACACAGGCAGTTTTTTGTGGCAAATAAGACAATATTTGCTGGGAATGGGCAGCGAGTATGAGCAACTGGGCAAAGAGGGGAAAAGGCAAGACTGAATGACAAATTTGACAGTTGGAAATGGATGAAGTGGCTGCTACCATCGCTGTCACTGTGGTCTCTGTTTTTCTCCTGAACAACTAATAGTACATTTTTGTTTCAAATTTATTTATACTTTCTATAAAGGTGTTTTATAGGTTTGTGCGGTTTTATTGACAATGAAGAATAACCTCTTTTATAACCTTTTCTACTGGCAGCCAACAGCTAGTTAGCTTGAACGTATATAAAAAAAAACACTATTCCTAGTTGTTTGATCTTTATGAAGCTGATTGGCTGAAGGCTGAACCGTTGCCAGCAAAGCTTGCTCTCTGATCTCGCTCGGCTAGATTTCCAACCAACAAACTGTCTTCAGTGAGAGCAAATTGCCAGCAAAAAGTGCCGGCAAATTTTGCCCTAAATTTGCCCAGAAAATTTGCCCGTGTATCATCAGCTTAACAATATCACTTAGGTGAGATAGAGGCTGCCAATTATCTCCCCCACGCTCCCATTTGTTTATGGTAATTATACAAAGGCATCATACTTAATTAGATAATGATACATTGATGTTTAAAAATGCTACATGTAGCACCTTTAAACAACAGCAGTGCATGCAGAAGCAGCTTTTTGCCCATTTCTGAGTAGTTGTGTGTGTATAATGAGGCTGTTTTCTAGGCTCTTATGAGGCCAGGTGGACTTTGTGGCTGACCAAGTGTGAGCTTGACTACGAGGAACCTGACCAGCTCTTCTCTGACATTGTTTGTAGCATGACAGAGTTTTGTGAACAAGTGTAATAGATGCTTCCTCAGACTCGCCTCCTCAGGAGGAGGAGGAGTCGATGGGTCTCAGCTGCAACTTCTGGAGCAACCAGACAGCCTGAAGTGCCAAGTAAAGCTTTTTATAAATCAACATTATACTTAATGAAGCCTAATTTTAAAATAAAAAGAAAGAAACTGATTGAAATTATGATACCCCACAACAGCATCAAAGGGAAAAATAATAATAATAGTAAATGAAATGTTGTCCATTGGTCAACTTAGCCATTAAAATCAGAGTACCATTGTTATTGCAAGTTGCAGCGCATTTGTTTTTAGAAAATAAATGTAATAGTGTGTGCGGCTGTGTGTGCGTGTGTGTGTGTCCAGGACTTGAGCTCAGTGTGAATGAGTTAACCCAGCATTTTGATCCCATGTTGTAAACCGTGCAAGAATCCTGGGTAATTATCGGCCTCAGCTCTGATTGGGTCACTGCAGCGTGTGTATAGGCATCCTAACCTCAGAGTGACTTTAACCTGTGTAAGATGATACATTACTAATAAATCACCATCTTTTGGACTGGACTCTTGACTTATGTTGATAGAATGAAACTTTTGCATTACATTGGAGCTGAAAGATTAGAACAGCATTAATCTGCTTATGTAGTCTCAGGTAAAAAAAATGGGGGGTGGTGGAACCTTTTTGTTTGTTTTTGTCCACCTGTCCCATGAAAATGATGTTGAGTGGATTTAAAAAAAAAAACAACAAAAAACACAATTTTCTTTGCGTTGTGTGGACAGTGAAAACAGAACAATTTGATAAAGCGGACATTGCCACTGTGACTCTGCTTTCTTGCACATGTTCATAGCAGAGACCATGACCTTGCACAGCTGCCACTTTTCACATTCTGCATTATTTCCCACAATTTGTTTTTACTTGTGACTTTCAGTAACTGTCCATACAAAACAACAAACCCTTGTTTTTGTATTCTGACTTCATTTTTGGCAGTTTTGGCCTTTGTTTTCAATTACCTCGTTTTTTTTTAATATGCAGAAATGAAGCCTTACTTTCAAAATTATTATTATCTGTGTAGATGCAGTATTCATCTCAGGGGTCCTTTTCCTTTTCCTTTTCCATGGAGATGTGACAGTAACTAATTACCTGTATGTTTGTTGGATGAGTGGTGGGTTAGGTTGGGAGGGAACATCAAGGGGAAGAGGAGGGAGGATGGAGCGGTTGAGGAGGAAGGGGTGAAGAGAAAGGAGCGGTGAAGTAGGAGGAAGGAAGCGCCGCACCGCCTCGTGCTATTTCTGTTCTGCTGAATGATCCTTAATGGATGCTGCAGTCGAAGCCTTCTCCTTTATTACAGCTGATGGCTTCTTAATGACTCCCCTGTTCATTTATTTTACGGCACATCATACCTTTTCTCGCAAAAAGTGATGTACAAACATCGCCTGCGTCGTTAACGCTTGCCGTTAGCAGAGCACATATCTCTCTGTATCGGTGTTCATGCTTTGACAGCGCTGACACTTTCGCCCTCCGTCTTTCGCGGTTCTCTCAGTGATTGATGTTTTTCGAGTATCAGTGAGGCTGAGCAGAAGGTGACAATTTGATCACATTAGTCAAACACCTATTTCATCATTTCACTCATTAGCGCACAATGGATATCAGATTGCTGCACACCTTCGCCGTCATACAGTGACCTGAGTTGTAGTTCGCTACGAGAGAACGCCATTCACACCAACAGGCAGTTTTAGCAGAGCGGGGAGAATCACATCTGACTGATACATCAGGCTGATATTGGGCTTTTATTAAATATTGAGTATCAGCCAGCTAGTGTTGTATAATTTTGACATGGTGGCGGCTCCTCCATAAATCTGCCATGACATTTTATTTTCTCTGAGCGCTCAATCATTTTTTTGAGTAAATTAATTCTTCATGTGAAGTCCAAAGCTTGTGTAGCTTCCCCTACAATTGAAAAGGTGAGGTGGGTCACCGAGTGTCATTTTGGGTTCCAGTGGAGAGTTTTGGTGTCCCATGATGGTCTAAATGTTTTGGAGGCTTTTCCACCCTGAACAAACTTCGAGAAGAAATATTTAGTTATCAGTTTTGGGCAGAGACATGATTCACTTTAAAGATAGTGAATAATGGCAGTACATAACAGCATCAGGTATCAGTTCTTTGACATTTTGAGCTCTACTGAATATATCTTCCCTCAGTTGAATGCTGTAGCTGTCCACTGTTCTCCTCCTCCTTTCCTCTGCGTTCATTTCCTTTTCCTTATTCTTCTTTTCTTCCTTCCATTCTTGTCTTCAACTCATGGAGGGCAGGCTCATTTATCGTCAGGCAAAAATGTTGAGAAGCCACATTTTTTTTTTTTTTTTTTTGGACAACACTGACAGTACAGGAACAACTGATCACCAGAGAGTGTCCTCACAAGCTGACAGGTACAGCGTGACAGCCTTGAGAGGGGAAAAAAATCTTCCGGGCCCCAGCAAGTCTACTTTTTAATATTTAAGAAAAAGACTTCTGCTGTTTTCATAGGAAAAAAAAAATCAATAGCCAGAGCACATCATATATATGATTAAATTAAAACAACAATGCCAAAAAAGATTAAGTGGATCAAGATACAAAAAAATAAAATATGTATAAGAGGACAACTGCCAGTAAGATTCAATCGATAAGGGTTTCTCAGTAGACCTCATAAGGGACATCATAAATTCTGACGTAGTTGCGTCCTTATGGTTCATTTGGCGAATTCTAGATGTGAAAAATGAATAGGTTTTCACATAAATGTCCATTTTACAGTCTGTATTCAGTGTAGACTATTTAAAATAAATATATATGCGTGACAACTATTTCTGCAACTGTTTTTGAGGTGAAGCAGTTAGCTAAAAGAAGGCTGAACTCTTTGGCCCAGATAAAATAGTCTTTCTTGATCCGCCGAAGGAGAAATTCAAATACAAAGCCACAGTGAGAATACATACCATTTTCAGCTGGGTGTCTATATTGGGGAAGTTCGACGTTGTTATTATACAGCTACCTTTAGCAGCTTGGTAAAGGACTGCTTTTAGGGACCTTGGCCGGCTGGTTACCTTGTTCACTATCTGACCAGAGGATTGGCACTAACATCGATCTGTGTTTGTGGTAAATTGCTTAACCCTTTAATATTCCAAAGCTGGGATTGGATATTATTCTATACCCTGTAACTTATGAAAACAAAGTCTTAATCTTCATCATTAGTAAACTCCATTATAAATTAGTTTTTTAACTTTGCTCACTTCCTGTGTAAATAAAGAGTTTGCTCAAAATCTCTTGGGAATAGAGATCTTCTGTGTGCTTTTTGTCACAATGTGAGTCTAGTTTATCAATCCCCTAAAGAAGTTTGGTGGGTTTTGTAGCATCATTAAAATGAACTTCCATCCTTAGTGTTGCTGCATGTTCTCATTTTCTCACTTCTCACTTAATGCTAGAGCTAATGCTAATGCTAAGGCTTTTGCATGCCAGAAATTGATCTAGGAGTTGAAGATGGATATCTGGATGTTTCCCTGCACAGAATCCGCTGTGCAGCTCAGTCAGTAAATCTTCCCAGGAGGAAAAAACTTGAAGCTTAGCTGGAACGCTAGCTAGCTGCTGCTGTGCTGCGTTCACCTCAAATTGTAAAGTTCATCTTCCTCCCTCATGACATCCAACAGTGAGCAAAGGTTGTGAACTGTAAGTTTAGTAGGCAGTGAGACAAAGATGCTCACTAGTTTTCACAGTGCCCAGGGAGCTGCTGCAGATATCCGGACGTAGTTCTGTGAGTTGTGAGCAGAGAGACCACTGGCTCTTTTGTTCGAGTGGAAGTCTATGGAAGAGATGCCTCAGCACGTTGAACAAACAGCTTTTTTTGATTAACTGGTAAATCAGGGCTTGTTGCCTCTCATGATTATTTTGGAAAGAGCCATGATGAGTCTGTTCAGAAAAAAATTGTGAGAGACTGCAACTGAAACTGTTTCACAACATCAAGGACTGTTGTGATTGGCTTAAAGCGGTGCATGTGACCCAGTCAGCTGTTAGACTTTTCCCAATGCTGAAACCCACGAGTCTCATATCTCCTTCCTTATCTGTTTATCTCTGGCTGCACTTCCACTGCACTGGAACAATTTGGGGATTGGGTCACCCTAGAAAATATCTGATCCCCTGGGCAGTTCACTGCTCAATGAACTAGAGAGCATTTTGAGGTCCAACATAAGATAATGCCAGTCGCTAACGATTATTTAACAAGCTGTATGCAAAACCAGTAACGTGCGCCAGAAAGTGCTATCTACCAGACACAAAGAGATGAATTTGGTGCCAGTCCTCTCATCACATTCTGGCACTGTGATCAATGGGCCAACCTCCCAAAAAGTCAGTGTAGTCGTGTTAAAGCAGGGATTCATTGCAGGTTTTACACGCTGGTACCCCTGAAGCTGTTGAGTAAAATCCTCCTGCACTGGAATCATTTCTCTGGCCGGTGGGTGGGCTCAGGGATGAATCTCCACCATATCACGGCACTGACTGGGCGACACCTGATTTTTAATATCAGTGACTCGACACATCGGCTTAACTCTACGAACAAGCGCTGAATCACTGGTGCCGAGGCAAGCGGAGTGCCGTCCTTTTCATCTTGGGGGCTGTTTACCTCTCTCCATCCCCCTAATCCATGGCGGCGGAGGTCATTGTCATACCGGTCCCACCTCGTGCTGCCACAGAAAGCCCCGTCTCCGAGCCTAATGGGGTGCAGATGGGGCTCCGCCACCCAGACAACGACGGGGGATAGGCGGATGGCGAGAAACGAAAGAGGCGATGAGAGCAAATTAGGACCAAAATTGGGAGGAGAGGGGGGGCGAAAATTGGAGAGAGAGGGAGCATCGGGGACGAGGTGAAGCAATGAAGTAAGGAAGACGCAAGAGGAAGAAGTCCGAGTGGGACAAAGAATAAAATACTAAGAGAAGAAATGGAAAAAAGAGGGGGGAGGGGGAGGCTGGCTGGGCAGACAGTAGAGTGGTAATTGGTGGAGCCAGACAGCCAGGGCCTAAGGAGAGGCTTATAGGCTTGTCAGAGGGGCTCCTCGGGATGCTGCGGGGCCCCTGAGGACAGCCGACATCCTGTTGCAGCTTCCCGGATGGCCGGGCCCCAACCTACCAGAGAGGGCTCTCAATTAGAAGAGGTGTCGCCGCAAAACAGGGAGCAGACAATTGTCAGGGTTTCTCCACAGGGCTTGAGGGAGACGGAAAGAAAGTGTTTACTACAACCACAGTTGCTGCCTTTGGTATGTAAATAGCCCGCCGTTCTCCAGCCCTGACCCTCTCCTCCGCTGTAGTCTCTCCCCGACACACAACCCACAACTTTGCTGCTCCCTCCCTGCCTCTGCCACCTCCAGAGGGTGTCCAATTTACATTGTTGCATGGGGTGTTAAACATTTCAGAGTACACGCACAGGCAGCTAAGCTTTTGCAGCGGAAAAGGCTGAGTTTTCACACACTGCCTGTTTTTGAGGCTTTTCCCAGCCAAGCCATGAAATGGGATATTGTGTTGTGCCAAAGTGTGTGTGTGTGTATGTGTGTGTGTGTCCATTAAAGTGTCTGTATCTTGATGTGTATTCTCCTGTTTTTCGCATGTGTGCACTAGCATGGCCTCGTGCGACGAGCGTGAGCGTGCACGTCTGCTACTGAACCTTTTTGTCCTGGATTCAGCCATACTCATAAATATCAAAGTCAAAAGATGCTAATTTTGTTAGTCAATCTATGTGATGAATCCCCCTCATGCAGCCTGACTTTATGTGTTCAGTAATGACTCTGAGCTTTGATTTCTATGTCAGAAGTACAGAGGATGATATACACACAACTTCTCCGTGCACATGATCTGTTTTCATGCCAGTTGCGGGGAAATGAAATGTTAATCTAATATCCTCATTGATGCTGAACTCAATACATTGCATTACGAAAGAGTGGTCATTTGTTTGGCCCAGTGTGTGTGTGTGTGTGTGTGTGTGTGTGTGTGTGTGTGCATGCGTGTGCGCGTGCATCCTGGCAAACATTATCTACCTCTCCGACCTTACTTTAAAACCAACGGCTTCTTCTTCACACTTTACCAAATCCCCTGAGGTTTGTCTAATTATTTCTGCAGCTTTAGTGAAGGAAGGCTATCTGTGCTTGGGCTGCAGCAGACGTGGACATTCATATGAAACTGAAAAAAAAAAAAAAAAGCAAGAAAAAAACATCCGGACAAGAATAGGATCAAGCCTGCCGACTGTTTCTCCCTTCAGCTTGATCCCTGCTATTCCCCGGCGCTAAGCGCCGCTTTCTCCGGCCTTATCTCCTCAGCCGCTTGCACCTCGCCACTGAAATCTCAAATCCCAGCCATACCTAGAGGCAAGGCAGCGAACGCTAACACGCTAATGCTACACGCCATTCAACAACGGTATCCTAGCAACCCCTTCTGCTACCTTCCCAATAAAAAACTGTTTTTGTGTGTCCGGCTTAAGAGTCCAAGAGTGCCTGTGTGCGTTTGTGCCAGAGCGCTCAAATTTGTGCAACAGCCTGTTTGTATATGCAGTGGCTCTTGAGCATGTATGCATGTGTTTGCATGTGTGTGTATGTGTGTGTGTGTAATGGGTGCAGTTAATAAAGTGGTTATGTAAGGCTTTTTGAGCTTATGTCAGTAAGTCAGTCTTATACCCGAGTCTGTTAGTCAAGTTTAGATGCTTCCTTCTTGCAGTCACACATCTATTACTGGGGTGATTGAAAATTAATTTTGCGAGCACATACGGTGTGTGTCTCAAGTAGGCGTATGATGACTTGAAAGTGGTTGGAAAGCCCAGAATATAAGGGAAAAATTGAGACTGGCTATCTAGAAATTTGGCAATGAAAGCCTTAAAGTCACAGTTATCTGCTTTGACACAAACACAATCAGATCAGGCAAATGCAAAGTCAGAAACACTGCTGCCAGAAAGTGCCTGTAGAAAACAATTAAGAAGTCTGTTGCTGTCTATGTGGCAGCTCGTTTATCGTTGCTATTTAATGTTTTTTATGTTAACATCAATAAATGACAGGTACTAATTACTGTAAGCATGTATGATTGTTCTTTATATCATTATAAAACAGAACAGCTCGGGGTTAAACAAACCAAGAGTTTGAAATTCACAGTATATACTTGCCCAATAAATTAAGGGGCTTCATAACATTACAGAAAAATGCCTCGCTCAGAATTTTCTAAATAACAATGACTATAGCATTTAGGTAGCTAATAATAATAATACTGATCAATTAAGAGTCAATGGAGAGTTTTGTCTTTGTGTGATCAGCCTAGGCACACTCACATTTATTATTATTATTATTATTTTGAATGGAAACTTTTCATTTGCTCATTTATAATTAATGCTATCATTTAAAAATAAATAATTCAAAATAAAATTTAAAAAGTAACTAAACAAGAATAGAGTA
>OMLF01057330.1:0-14601 GCA_900302615.1 Holocentrus rufus | reverse complement strand
GTGATGGAGCTTCAATGAAGCTGCAACCAGCAGATACACAATATGGATGGACACTGTCCTACAATATGGACACTAAGGCTTTTTACACCTGCACACACACTTAAGGGGGAAGTTACGGGAAAACAGACTTTAAGGGGTTGATTTGTGTATTGTTTTGGCAAGATAGGTTTGACTCGTGTTATGCCAATAAAACTCATTTAAATTTGAACTTGAACTTTAATGAGAGAGAGAGAACGAGACCGAGATTGACAACACACTGCAGTCAGTGTGAATGAAACAAAGAGAGGATGAGAGATACTGCAAAAACAAAAGAAGAGAGAGAGAGAGAGAGAGAGAGAGAGAACAAATAACAGAGGAAAACAAAGATGGATTCACATAGAGAGAAGAGATGCAGAGAGAGAGGAGAGATATAAACGACAAGAGAGAATACAGATTAAAACTGATGCAAAAGGAAAGAAAGACTTGATATAAAACACACCACTTAAAAGTAAAACCTCAACAAAGTAAAAAAAAAAGAAAAAAAAACCACATGCAAGCTGTCAAACACACAAACACACACACACACACACACACACACACACACACACACACACAGAGAGAGATAGATAGAGAGAGAGAGAGAGAGAGAGAGAGAGAGAGAGAGGGAAGCAGTGGTGTTTTGAGCGCGAATCGTTTCCTCTGCAGGAAGTCGAGTCAGTGTCTTCAAGGAAGTGTGTGTTAGTGAGCGGGACGAGGCGGACACACACACACGAACACACACACACACAAACACACACACACACATTACGCTGCTACACTCTGGGACTCAGCGCTGTAAGTAAAGACTCTCTCTTCTTCTACATTTGGATTTTTCTCTGACTCACTTTGTGATGCTGCTCTGAAAATTACATTTTCAAATATTACCACGAACTCCAGCTGCTGAAACAAAGATGTTTTCTGATGGAAAGATGGTTTATTAGTTGCTCTGCCTCATTTTACTGCTTGGCTTTTTGCTTGATGACTGACTTCACTTCTTACTTTTGCTGTTGATTTGATTTTGTTTAGAGTTGCTTTTTACTAATTATTATTACTTTATTATTTATCAGTAGTGTCAGAAGCAGTAGTAGTAGTTGTTTGAGTAGTATTAGTAGTTGTAGTAGTGGTATTGTAGTGGTTATCATCTGTTAACAGGTGAAACTGGCAGTAAAAAATGCACTGTGAAGGATTGTAATCCTGCAGATTATTTGATTGAGGATTGAGAAAGCCTGTCAGAAAGCAGAGGATCATGGGAAACGAGTGTGGATCAGATGTGAGACTGTGGGACTCTGTGTTCACACAGGCAGGTCAGGTCAGCAGCATGTTGGTGTGCGGATGCTGATCCTCCTCGTCCACAGGTAGGAAACACTGAACTCTCTGCAGCGCTTCTTTCTGTTGAACTCTGTACACAATGTCTTCATGAACTCTGCAGTCAGACAAAGTGAGAGCAGATCCTCTTGTGCAAGTGAGCTGAGTAAACAAAGAATGACAATAATTTTTTTTTTCTGGAAGTATGATAAGTTTTCATTTCTGCTGCTGGTTGCTGACCTCATGGAAGTTTTTTTAATTTATCACCTCATAACTCATCATACAAAACATGACGCAGCGATGGAGTTGTACCTGTTTGTGGTTAATATCTTCTGTTGACACAATTGCCATAACAGCTTGTGTGTGTGTGTGTGTGTGTGTGTGTGTGTGTGTGTGTGTGTACACTTTTCCGTACACTTATATATTTCTGTCTGGCTCAAAATGTCATGTGCTGTTATCACTTCTATTTTATTCTGTTTAACGGCAGTATCATAAATTGTGCATGCGTGTGTGTGTGTGTGTGTGTGTGTGTGTGTGTGTGTGTGTGTAATAGTGTCTCAGATAATGTTACAGTGTTTGATAAAGGCTGTATTGTCTCAATCTGTCTTAGCCTGGAAACCATGAGTCAACCATAAATGAAAACAAATGAATGTATGAGGGGCTGTTTGGGACAAAATGCAAACTTTGGCTTCCACATAGAACTACTTTATCTTTTACATATATGTATTGTGTAAACCTTTTATTTAAACTACTGAAACACACACACACACACACACACACACACACTTTGTACTGGATTCTCAAATATACTATTGAAACTGAAAATGTTCACTCTCTCTCTCTCTCTCTCTCTCTCTCTCTCTCTCTCTCTCTCTCTCTCTCTCTCTCTCACACACACACACACGCACAAGTAAAACTTTTCATGTTAAACAATGAAATTTTCTCAAACATTACTGACATATAAGTTTTTGCCTGCATTACTGAAATGCTCATGTATACACCACTGAAAACCTACTTTGCACACATAAAACACAAACACCACTGAAATTTAACCTCTCATACACACCACTGAAATCTAATCTCATATACTCTACTGCTATCTAAACACACATATACACCACTGAAAACCTGTACAATTTCAGTGGTGTGTATGTGAGCATTTCTTTAATTTATGTTAAAACTTATAATATTTCAGTTGTTTTTCTGACAGTATTTCAGTGATTAAAGTGGAAGGTTTTACTTATGTGTAGGGAGGTTTGAGAATGTGTATGTGTGTTTGAGTGTTTCACTAGTTTAAATGAGAGATTCATGCAATACTTGTGTGAGAGGTGAAGTAGTTGTATGTGTAAGCCAAAGTTTGGATCTTGTCCCAAACTGCTCCTCATAAATCAGGTTCTATTGAAGCTAATACAAGCAGCATTTTCTATTTCACACAGTAGAAGTAGGTTCTGTTGTGTTTCAGATAATAGAAGGAGCCTCTGTTGAAGACAGTGTGGACCATCATTTCTGAGGTGTGTGTGCGTGCGTGTGGGTGTGTGGGTGTGTGGTTGTGTGTGTGTGTGTGTGTGTGTGTGTGAGATGCTGTTCATTCTCAGACAATAACACACAAGAGGTCAGACTGACTGTTCAGTTCTCTTTTTCTCTCCCCACACACACACACACACACACACACAGAGGAAGTGATTCAGGTCTAACGTTTCTGGCCATGAATGTTCACTGTGATGTAACAGTGGAATATACTGCATTACCTAATTAACTTCATTGAAACACCAAAATGATGATGAAATATACTATACTGTCTAATTAACATAATTGAAATAAGAACAAGGTAACAATGGAACACCATTGTGCACCATTAACACCATTAACACTATCATCTCTGAACCCACACTGCATTTAACCAGATCTTGTTGAATATTTAAACTCTGGATTCTAAGTTCACTTGATGGTGGTAATTTTAATAAAACTCAAACCAGCATCTGCACGGACCCGCTTGCATAATACCGCATAATCCTGGGAGGTATGAGAAAATGAGCTAATTTAGCCGTTTCGTACTCTCTGGGAAATCTGGTTGTCGTTCGCTCAATGAGGAACTGATCATTTGCTTGTTAGCTGGCTAACGATAGTATCTGCTACCCAATTTCTTAACTGCCATGTAATGAGAACACCAATTTCAGAAATCGGGGTAAGGGATTAAGAAAAATTGGTATACGCTAGCTGGGTTTCTCCTGGAGTAACCCAATTTCTCGGCCATGTAAACCCATTCCCCGATTATCAACCAGCTTTTTACAAGTGCACATGTTAAAAAGGACAGAGCAGATAAGGAAATTGACTTGTAAATACAATAAATACACACTGTAGAACACACGAGAGAGTAAAAACTTCATGTTCTACATGCTCGTTGAAGAATGCTGAACAATTTTATGTCAGCTATCTCAGCTAGTTTAGTGAAGCTCGGGGAAACCCCCATTTGTATTGGGGCTAACGCCAACTGACTTGTATTAACACATTTGATTATTACGCTAGCTAACATAGCTAGTAGCAGCTAGCATTAGCATGTTCGCAGTAAGATGATTAGCCTGCTGGCTAGTTATCTGGCTAACAGTTTGTTCAGGTTAACTGAGCTAACGTAGCTAGTAGCAGCTAGCATTAGCATGTTAACAATAAGATGATTAGCCTGCTGGCTAGTTAGCTAGCTAACAGTTTGTTCAGGTTAACTGAGCTGACTCTTGTCAAGCTCCAACTCTTCATGTTTTGGAGTAGAGACTAGGGCTAAAGACAAGACAGTTTACTGTGTCACAGTAAGATACATTTGGAAACTAATCTACCTTATCACACTATTCACTTTTACTGACAACGTTTCTGAATGGATCTACACACACACCACAAGAAGCTTCTGCACATACACACACACCTTTCTGCATTTACACTTTATTAACTAACACACAAGATGGAAACAGCCGGTTGGTTGCAGACTTGTTAAGCTTTTGCAAAGCCTGTTTTAAATGGATGTTAACAGTCCGATATCACAGAACCTCGACATTAGATGGAACAAACAGTCCTGTGATATGCACAGACAATAGTACAAAACAACCATGAAAATGGGAGTGGTTGTACGCTGGTTGGCTGCCAGATTGTATGACCTGATTGTGGTTTACTGTGGTTCAGTTACACACAGGAAAACACACACTTCCTCTGACACAGGGAGAGGTGCGAACACAAAAACATAATGAAGACAACAACCATTTACATTCAGATAACTTATAGCCATTTCAGATTTAAGATTAAAAATGTAGAATGTCTGATGATGTAATGGACGTGAGTGTTGGTAGAGTTCCTGAATCTCTGAAAACTGATGAATGATGATGGTCTATTGAGTGTCCCATCTATCTCCTCTAATTCTATAAGTACTTGGTTTGAAACTGAACAGAGAAGTAAGTTACATCAGTCACATGTTGTCTGGTTGCTTCACACAAATAGCATTTCCTTCTGCTGACATATTTAGCAGTGTCAGGCATGCTCACTGCTTACTTTTTGTACTGTTAATCATGTTGCATTGCAAACTGTTCACCACAATGTATTTTACAGAGGTGAAAATAAGAATATAAGGGGAATTGGTCCAAATCGTGACATCCCGTAAAGTTACTGCTGCCCTTAAAAAATTATTGCTTGCCCTGCAAAGCACTTATGAGGCAAATATTCAAGTTATGGGTCACCTTAAGGCCTTTGCTAACAAAAAAAAATGCTTTTAAAAGGTAAAATCATCTGTTTATGAATCTGCTGTATTAGCTGAGGGATTTCAAAGTTGAGATCTAATGAAGAACTCCCCCTCTACAAAACTCATAGCTAAAACATTTCACATACAAAAACACAAAAAAAGAAAGAAAATATGAAATTTGTCCCAAAAAGTTCTCAATGAGACATTACTATTTTAGAACATTCCCTGCTGGGACTTGTCATAAAAAAATACCCTTTCCGGAATGTTCAGAGATAGGATATGTCACCAAAAAAATAATACTGTCTTAGAGCATCGCTAAATAAGAACATGCCATTAGAAATATCTTTTTCTGATGACAGTTTCTAGACAGAGATTAGACAGATACAATAAAAGACATTAAATGTCCAATTCACACAGTGAGATATGACATCAAGTAGCTTCATTTAGGATTGCTCACAGATGAGATACATCATCTCATCCAGAACTCATCACTTTGTTTGGTAATCAAACTGACATCATCATGACACATGGACCATCCAGACTGGACGTTTCCAGAGCCAACTGTTAGCTCACTGTGTGCATCTGCAGCTAACTTAACAGGCCTTATTGGGGTTTCCACACAAAATCAGTCTGAGGGTGTTTTCTTTTTTATCAGCCAGCTGGAAAACTCACGTCAGGAAGAATATCTGAGTCACGCCAATCTCTGTCCTGGAAAGATTAACACTAGCAATAAAACCTGTGGGCACTCTGAACTCAAAGTATTTTTACTCTGAAAAGTTGTCCAGGCTAGAGGAAGCTGTTTGAATTTGGAGATCCAACAATACCCAGAAATCCTGTTGTGGTGTCAAGGTTAGTGAATCAGTGTGAGCTGCTTTACACCAAAAGACACCAAAGGGACAAGAGGGGAAAAGCTTTTGGTGAGTCCAGTTTTCTGTCTGTCTGCTGCTGGGAGACACTTCTGCATTTCAGTTCCATTTGGCCACTTCCTCTTTGGAGAATATTTCCCAAGAGTGATCATGACCATAGTGAATCTGACTTTCATCGACAGCTAATGGGGGAATAATGGGATTTGCAGCAACATGACCAGGTCTGTGGCAGAGCGTACGGTGGCCTGTAGCACACATAGTGTTTTTTAAAAAACAAAAAGCTGATCCACCAGTTTTTTGTCCTGGTGAGTCCAGTGACTTGGCCTATATATTGTATCCTTTTGCATCATCTAGCTATAAATGGGGGAATCTCTATCTGTGTGTCTGTCCTTCAATTTTCTCAACAGCAGTTCATCCGATCGACTTCACACTTGGTGAACGTCCTGCTGAGGCCTCAAGGAAGTGCAGTGTAGAATGTGAAGTTGTTTGGATGAGCTGTTCTCCAGAAAGCTGCAAAAATCAATTTTCTAGTTGTTAGTTATCGTTGTGTTGACAGAACGAAAAAGGCAGAACTCAACTGTGAGGGCAGTGCAACACCCGCACGGTCTTCAGCTTCTACAAAGGGAGTGGTTGCATTTCGTGATTTACCTTTTTGAGACAAAGGTGAAGAAAATGTGAACCTCTGCACTATCACCCACAGACTAACGTTATAGGCCAAATGCACAGTACAGTAGATAAGTAGCTGCTGATGTCCACATAGCATATATACTGTATCAGTACTGCAGGATATTCCTCCTATGAACCCGCACTTCAGCAGCAGTAAAACTGATGTAAAACATATGAAAACATCTCCTGTTCACAAGGATGTGTTCAAGTTCGATTTTATTCTCATTTCACCTGTAAAAGTGTACCTATACATACATCCATGTCTACACAAACCGTACACCGTGAAACAAGATATCGCTCCTCCAGGACCAAGGTGCAAATACAGCAGTTGTATAACAATAATAAGTGGTTGTATAATGATGTTATGAAGGTAAAACAATGAGCTGAAAAAACCCTAAAAACCTCTTTTCATTTTCTGCTCAGCTTGTCTCAGAGCTTCCTGGAATAATATTGACAAACTGATACTGAGGAGCTGCACTTAACCTTCCTGCCTTATCACAACCCGACTGCTGATACTGAGGCTGTGTGTGTGTGTGTGTGTGTGTGTGTGTGTGTGTGTGTGTGTCCATGTGTGCCTCCTGTCCAGTTAACATGTGTGTTTGCTCTGCAGGATGTCAGGATGCTTCATGGCAGGTTGATCTCCATACACCAACACACACCTATTTAAGAAGGTGTGTATGCAGACTGACATGCATAGTATTGTGTTGACATTGTATTGTCTGTTGTTTTCCATGCACTGTCGCTTTATGCTGTATGTTAGCTGCTGTCTTCTGTATAACATGACGGTCAGTATAGAAATGAAAACATTTTCAGATATGTTCATATTTAGATATTACTCTGAATAAATCTAAAAAATCAAAGGCAATTTCATCCCCATGATTGAGTCCATAAAACTACTAAAAACCTGAATGTCAGCAGTCATTTTATCCCTGTCTGTTTCACTTTCATTAATGCAATATGTCATTTTAGAGCAAAACATTCAGGCTGCAGACAAACTTTACTGTTCCTGTCAGATATCTGCAGCAGACAGAGAGTCTGTGATCTGCACATCTGTCCAGCCGTGCATTTAGAGGCTGTTTTTCTCTGCTGTGATGCAGCCTGATGAGACCGCTGCATTTTTACATTAAAATCCCAAAGCTAGTGCAGCTGTTATTGTTAGTTATTATTACATGCATTATCCACATCGTGGTCCAAATTGCATCTCAATTTTTACAGACTCTTTTTACAATCTTTTACAGACTGGCTTTATATGTTCAGATCTATTCTATCTTAAATTATCCCTTAATATTTTTCTGTTTATTCTGGTACAATGTTTTCCTGTCTGTTATGTGATGTGATGTTCATCCATTGTGAAACTTTTAATCTTGCTGCCTGTAAAGCACTTGGTGGACCCTGTTTTACAAAACCGCTATATAAATAAAATACTTCATATTAATTCATATTAACTGGTTTTGCTCTCTTCCTGGTGTAAAAGCAACATGGAGGGCTTCAGCTCCAAGTCTCTGGCCATGCAGGCCCAGAAGAAGCTGCTGAGTCGCATGGCCAGCAAATCCACCGTGCAGATGTTCATCGACGACACCAGCAGCGACATCCTGGACGAACTCTACAGAGTCTCCAAGGAGCATTCAGGGAACCGCAGCGAGGCCCAGAAGGTACTTCAGCACACAGGTTACATACAGTTTATATGCAGGAACAGTTCAGGCATTTATCAGATGGAGACTGGCTGCGGCTGACATGCAAACAAACAACCTGCTTTCAGAAACTAGCAGGAGCATTTTTGCAGTACTCTGATCTTATTGGCATTAATAGAAACCAGTCACAACATGAGTACACTTTAATCACATCTCCTAAAGTGTCATCCAGTTGTGTTATATATATTTGGTGATGTCATCACTTTATAAACATGTGAATCACGCTGCGGTGTTAATCACTTTAATCAGAGCGCTGGCTGCAGTCACTTCACTGTCTGCATGTAAACAGACAGAGGAGCAAAACAGCAGGAGAAGCTTCAGTTAGCAGATCAATCATATGATAAACAAACAACAAGGAGGTCAGAGGTCAGGGATCATGATCACATAAAAATGGAAAAGAGATAAAATAACAGCTAAGTGGGATTTATTCTTACATTACATCCATTGAGGGATTGGCTTATGCAGAACACACATCAGTGAATGCATTAATAATAACATCATTAAAGTTTCAACAGAGCTTCTAAACTCGTTTTTAAAAGACGTCCTGTCGGTCCTTAATGTACAAAGTCCTGATTTTACTCAGGAATTCACTTTCTTCTGTTTGACTTGAGAAACAGAAGTCAGAAAAAAGATTCATCTGTTAAATGAAAGACACTGAGTGTGATGAGCACAAAGAAACGAGGAATATGAAACATGCAGGAATGTGATAAAACAATACAGTAAGCTCATGTATGAACACACTGTTAAATTTATGTATTGCAAAATATGTTTTATCGTATGGAATTACTAAACATGACACAGCTAGTGAAACAATCTGCATTGGAAACAAGAGGGATTTTCTCATCCTACTGGCAGATTTTTTTAAATTCGTTTGAAGAAAAAGAAGATTTGAACACTGAGGATGAGAGTAAGAGATGGGAGATTTTTTGATGTTCTAATGGAGGAAAATGAGAAACTATTTAGGTGGGAAAGAAATCTGGGTGGAGCATTTGACCCCGACTTCCAGGATTTGAACACTGAAAAAGAAGTTTTGCTGTTGGTGGCGGTCATTCCTCCTGCTCTCTCAGTCCATCCCGGCGTTAACAGATCGACAGATGCGACAACATGCTGATGATCCTGTCCTCTATCCTGCAGGTGGTGAAGGATCTGGTTAAAGTTGTGGTGAAAGTGGCTGTTTTGTTTCGTCACGACCGCTTCAGTCCAGAGGAGCTGACCGTGGCTCAGGAGTTCAGGACCAAACTGCACCAGGGAGCCATGACGGCCATCAGCTTTCAGGAGGTCTTTAAAGTCACAGTCCGCAACTTTTTCATATCAATAAATGCTTGTCAACTTTTCCTGCTCTACATTTCAGAGGGAAATCTTGTACTTTTTCCTGCACTACATTTATCTGAGCGTGTTTGTCCTCAGGTGGACTTCACCTTCGACAAGTCGGTGATGGAGGAGCTGCTGACGGAGTGCAGAGACTTGTTACTGAAGCTGGTGAACAGACACCTGACGCCCAAGTCCCACGGCAGGATCCAGCACGTGTTCGATCATTACTCCGACCCCGAGCTGCTGAGCGGCCTGTACCGACCCGACGGCCCGCTGAGGCCCAGCCTAGACCGCATCTGCTCCGGACTGAGCAAGCTGCTGGAGGACGGCAGGCTGTAGATCACACACACACACACACACACACACACATCGGGAGGAGGAAGACGATATCATAAAGACTGAGAGGGATGGAAGAATTTGTAGAATGAAGGTTAAGAGAGTTCAAATGACAGAGCAACCTGGACACTGGAAAAAAATCATCTTCAATGTTCAAATCTTTTTTCTTCAAACACGGTCAAAAATCTTTGAAATAATCCCAGAATAGACCCAGTTTGAGGTGATTCAATATTATAACAATAATTTGTGTGATTTGTGCCGCACTTTTTAAAACAAAGTTTACAAAGAGCTTCACAAGGAGTGAAACAGAAGACCAAAGTAAAAAGTAGCAGTGAGCAAATATATAAAATGTGAGGTGTACGGGTTCAAAGAACTATAAAGACTATTTAAAAAGATGTGTGAAATACTGTATTTTTATTACTTAAATATATAAAAAGGAAAATATATTTAAAATCTGGGAAAACAGAGAATATAGAATCACTGAATGAAAGAAAGAAAGAAAAAGAAAGAAAGAAAGAAAAATTCTGAGATATTGTTAGAATCTGCTCTATAACAGATTTGCAAAATGCTGCAGGTCACAGTCTGAGAGTTAAAGGTGCTGTGTCATGCTGGAGCAACGGGGCTGATGGGAAATGTGGTCTTAATGTGGTGAAACTGCTGGCAGAGAGAGGCTGACGGGACAGAAACATCCATGTGACAGTAACAGAGACATGAAGCATGAAGCCAAGAGGAAGAAGAGCAGGACGACACGAGCTGATGGAGTAAAAAAGTGAATTAAACAGAGGAAGTACAAAAAATGATCGGTTGGTTCTGTAACAGTCAGATGTGAGTGAGCTGTTTAAGATTCATATCACAGCTCTGCTCATTGAATTATATTCATCTCTCTCATCTGTTTTCCACCACTTTGTGTCTGAGTTCAGACTCTGTCATCCTGCAGCTGTCCAGATGCTTCAGAAGGGGTTTTTGTTTTTTTTTTTGCTTCACTGCACAAATTACTCATTTGCATCTCTTGTCTGTATTTTTAACACTTTGCTCTTTTCTTTTGTCTTGATGCAAATAAACTCACCTGAAATGACATTCTTCTACTTTTTTACAAGATTTTTCAAATAAAGGAGCATTTACATCACTGCTCAGCCTTTGTGTTTTACTCAGATTCACTCAGCTGGTGGCTGAAGTAAAAGAAACTGCAGGTCCTCCCACGTCCATCTGCTGAGTTTGTGTCAGAGGGAACACTGCCCTCCTGTGGGCTGCAGGGGAAACACACCGCTCTCACACTCATTATTTTAGATTTGTTGGTCTGTAGTCTTGGTGGTAAAAGTATAACTTACTGCAAATAAGTTTTATAATGACATAAAATGCATAAGAGCTGCTTTTTGTGTTGAAGAAAGTAAAAAAAAAAAGAAAATAAAAGTTGAGAGGGTTTAGTAATTCTAACATAGGTGTGAAGAAACAAAATCAACATTAAATTTTTATTTATTTATTTTTTTAAAACCAATTCTGTTCTTAATTATAACTTGGGAAATAATAAGAATAATTATAAGTTTATTTCTATGGCTCTTTTAAAAGCTCACATTTCCAAAGTCAGAGAAACAGAGGAGAACAAAAACAAGTCAAAAAAACAGAATGGACAAAACAAACTTATTCAAATACATCTTAAAATATAAAACAGGCCTCAGACCTCATCAAATCTTATAAGAAGACTTGTCTAAATAGTCTAAAGAGTTTTTGATTGCTGCTTAAAACAAACCAAAAATTTGACTTTGTCTCTTTTTGCTTCTCGTTCCTGACAGATAAAATAAAAACGACTCCTTGCTCTTGTACCTTCAGCAGCTCAGTGATGAGACTCAAAACAGCTGCAGAGGATCAGTTCAGACATGACAGATCACATCAAAAAACTGACTTTTCAGCTTGTGGATTAACACTAAACTGGATGTGACGTGTGCAGCCGAGCTTTTCACCAGAACTGAAAAAAGAGACATTTTTCTCATGCCAGCTACACTTCCAGTCAAATTTAGGGCTGATTTTAACATTTTTATTGATAAGGATCAAAGCCGTAAATGTGCTGTCTGTGATGAACGTGAGGAAAACTGAAATCAAACAAAGCAAAACACCAGGAGCAGAGCTGAACCAGTACAGAGACTAAACCAACAGGATGAAATCGACACCAGCAGCTTCCAGCTTTCCTCCTCATTGACTTTTCAGTGCCGCTTAACAGCAATTTACACAGAAACAATTAGAGGTTTGTGGTGCAGTTTGGATTCCCTGCAGCTCCTCTTTACGACTCCGAGACAAACCTGCTTTAAAAAGCAGCTTAAAAAAACAATTTAACACCAAACACACTGTCATCTCTCCTCGACCTGCTGACCACACAGAGAAAAGAGTGAAGGCAGTCGTGTAAAGGCTGGAAGAAACTAATTTACTTCAGTATTGTGCTTTTATTTTGTAACCCCTTAAACTCTGTTTTTTTTTTCCCCTTAAATTTACCCTTAAGTCTGTTGAAAGATATAAAAAGCCTTAGTCTCCATATTGTAATCTTTGGAACAAACTCACTCACTTTCACTGCCACTACAGTTTAAATCACTTTTTTTTTTACTGCCACTGAAGCTCATTTCTACAGCAGGACTTTGACTGATGCTGAAGTCAAACAGCAAAGTTAACAGGACGTGAGCTTGAGTGGGATGTATGAGTGTGTTTTGTCCTCTGCAGTGAAGCAGAAGAATAAAACAGAGACAAAGAGCTGCAGAAGAAGAAGAGCAGCCACTCCCCTCCCTCGCAGCTGTTTGCAATGAGCCGTCAATCAAACACAACTACAGGCATTAACATCCAGCAGCCAGCCTATAATGACAACACAGCTGTCTGTCACTGACAGCTGTGGGTGGACACACACACACACACACACACACACACACACACACACACACTTCTAGTTTGGGATAATGTCAGGTTTGCAGTCTGTGATTACAGTCACATGTCTAATCTAACGCTGCGTTCTAGTGATATCGGAAAGTCGTAAATTCTAATGTCTTAATGTGGAAAAAAGCAGCAGATCCAGGTGAACTCTGATTGACAGGAGGCGGGGCTAAACAGAACAGCAGAGAATGTTAGCTTTAGCTTCAGTTTGCTATACCTTATTATAAACCAAACTGTACACTTAATTATAGACTGTGTTGAGGAATGATTTACTGACTGTACGATGAATAATGATGTTTACATAAAGCTGAACCAACCAACAAACATGTTTCAATGAGCTTTCAGTCCTGATATTTGAATATGTTGATAAATGTTTAGTGCAGCAGGGGGATCAGGGCCTGATTGGCTGTGCCAGCTGTCTGTCATTAGTGGTTATCAGGTGAGTGGGCGTGGTCTACACTCAGTTCAAACCTGGCACATGAACAGGTACACACAGGTTTTTGTGATACTGACGTTTAAAGATCAGAAAACAACAAACAGCAGAACAGATGGACAACACCACAGACTGAGACCAGTTTGTCTCCCACACTCAGATCAACACTGTGAGTGATTTTTAAACACACCCCAAACCCAAATCTGTCACCACCTGTTGGTCTCTGTGGGTGATGACATCACCTGCCACCAAATCCAGACAGCCCACTCTTCACCTCTAGAGGTCAGGCTGCACTCAGGTTTGGGTTTGAGATTCAGTTTCTCTTTAAAGAGTAACTCAACACTACGTGAAGTAGAAATCTGCTGCACTGCCATCTGCAGGTTGGAGCTCCCAGGCATGTTGCATCTCTGGCCACACCCAATTAGTGATGTCACAGCAGGTATTTTTCATCAGGTTTCAGTGGCAAAATACCTGTCGGCTCGTTCTTTAAGTTTGTCCTCCATGCCGAGCTAACACAAGTCACACAAACTATTTTAACCCATCACATTCTGAATAAATCGGTTTATAGACTGAATCTGCTTATCGTTTCTGTTTGGATCTTCCTCCTTGTTGATGCCACACCCGCCGCCCTCGCCGCCGTGTCCCGGCGGGGGAAGCGGCGCCTGACACGGGCGTTTAAACAGTGCGTCCAAACGGAGCACACCTGTTGATTTAGCTGCAAGAAGTGATTGAATCAAGTGGAAGGGGGCGTGGTCACACCTGCTGCACAGATGAGACTTATCCTGACCGAGGCTGTGATTGGTGGGGAAAATCCCGCATCACTGAGCCGATTCAGGAAGAGTTTGGAGGAGGAACGAAGTCACTGGATGTGCGAAAATCACAGATCTGTGTAAAAGTGACACATCTGTTTTTAGAGTGTAGAGCTAAAAGAATTCTCTCTCTCTCCTCTCTCTCTCTCTCTCTCACACACACACACACACACCCTCATACCTCCACATGCAACCTGCTGCCTGAAGCGAGCGTCGGCAAGGAAAAAAGAAAAGAAAAAAGAAACAGCATGTAAACAAAACGTCTCCGTCCCTCTCTATAGGTCTCGCTACATCGCCATCATCACCCCCGTCTCCCAATGAGCGAAGGTCCATCGCTATAGCAACTGGTTGCCACGGGCGACGAGACACAGCGCCAGCCAGCCAGCATCCTCCTCCTCCTCCTCTCGCTGTTGTTGAAGGCAGAGGAGGGAAAGAGGCGCGGCGCACTTGGAGAGCAGAAGAAGAAGAAGAAGAACAGAGAGAGAGAGAGAGAGGGAGAGAGCAGGGGCAGGTGGGAAAACAAGCGCTCCTTTCCTGA
>OMLF01057329.1:3689-15577 GCA_900302615.1 Holocentrus rufus | reverse complement strand
GGAAAGTGTACAGTAGGCCACTTTTTTTTTTTTTTAAAACCTTTTCTTATTCTGGGAAGTGTTTTTTGCTTTCTTTATCCGCAGTGCCCCGCTTCACACTCATACAGTTACACACCTGGGAGCTGCCCGGTTCAGCCAGTCTTATTGTTGGCCGCAGCGCAGCTCCACCGAGGGAGTGTGGGAGATTGGTGACCTGCTTAAGGGCATATCAATCTGCTGGCATTAGATGTTCATTTTCCCACTACAGATTTTGACGGCTGCTGCAGGGATGTGAACCATCGAGGCTCAGGGCACGCCAGCTTCTCCTCTTTGGGTTACAGTCATACACGCTTACAGTAGATCCTTTGAAATTGTGTTGCTAAATACCAAAAACTGTCTTCTCAGTTTGCGTTCTTGTGTCCTTTTTCGTGACGTCTTGGATGAAATTTCAGCCAAAGTTCGATTCCAAAACAAAGGACACTGCAGAAAAAGGATAGCTGAAGATCCTGGCGATTTACTTGGTAACTAATAGGATCACACAGGCAAAATTCTCTATGAGAAAGGCACATCACATTGTGTACTCTAGCCTATATTACAAGGCCAGCTCAAACAGTCCGGAAAATATCTTGATTTATTGCGTGACATCAAACACCTCAAATCGTAACGATGCTTCTCAGTGGTTCCATTCTCGCAAAGTACTTCTAAAGAAAGTTCTCCAGCAGGATATAAGTATTGACTTGCCATCGTCGGATTTGATATTCAGGTTGAGTTTCACACCTTTGATTCACCCCCTTGTCTCCGTTCTCTCAAGGCTTCAAAGTCCCTTTTTTTTTTTTTTTTTTTTTAAACCTGCCTCCTCCCCTTCATGCGCCTCTCCTCTACATGACTTAAGGGGATTTAACAGTCAAAATCAATAAGGGATCACCGCTTTCTCCTGGATTCACTTGATCGGTCTGGTTTATGAAAAGGGCCGGTGGTCTTAATGTTTCTGCCAGTACTTTGTTTAGATAGTCTGGTGTTGATACAGGTAACAAAAAGTAGATGTTCAGCAAACTCATACTTGCCTATTTGTTGTATCTCTAGACGTTATATGACTAATCTTCATTCTGACTCCATTTTTAACCCTCAGATTAAACCTAATCCAGATGCTGAATAGCCACTGATTACTTTTTACATTATTTTGAGTAACTCAGCCACATCAGTCACTTGATAGTTGAATGCACTCTGGATGACATATCATATGTAATGATGGCTGTCAACAGGAGAGGGCAGCAGAGCATCAGAGTGCCTTCTTCCTGTGGAGGAGTGAAGTGGAGGTCAGGAGGAAGTGTTTAATCTTTTGGCCCAAAGTAGAAGATCTGGAATTTCAATGAAGGACATATTTGTACTTCTGACCTCGAATTTAATATATATCACCAAAACACACCTGCGAGCACAGAGTTGGGGAGACATAAGTCCCTGTGTGGGCCTGTAATGTGCTTATGACTGGCGATGTATTCAGTGTGTTGGATTCAGTTTAGCGCTCTTTTGATCAGGGTTTAACTCGGAGAAATATGTCGGCGTTTTCAGCATGACTTAAAGTCGTGATTCCGAATGAACTCGCGCCAAAAATATGCTCTTCAAGCAGCTCATTTCTCCAGCCTTCCTCTGTCACAGTTGGTCACGCTGACCCTGCTCTGGTAACCCCATTTATTTCCCATGCACTGTAATCCAGCAGCAATCTTTGCCATATTAAGATTTAATCAAGATAGAAAGCCCTCTGATCTTTCATTTTAGTCTTGATCTGATTTCCACTTGTAATAACGATGGCATGGCGATTTTTCATGGGGGGGCAGGGCTGAATGATTACGGCTAAAGCAATAATCATAATTATTGTTCTAGATATTATTACCTTGTCCATTAATCACCATTATGGGTCTCGATCATTTTGAGGAAAGTAATAATTTTCCAGCAGTTTTGGCAGCTTTTATCAACATCTTCACTATCATCAAATAAAACAGACATTGTGGAGTAAATGAACTGTCTCAATGTTCATTTTCTATGGTTGAAACTGAAATTTTCATGGCTGAGTCACACTCATTCATACTCTTATACAAATTCACACCCAGTACAACTATGAAAAAGTATTGATTTACAAGATGTACTTTTATTTTCCAGGCGCATTTTTTTGTTGATGATTATTTGGGGCTTCAAACGCATCAGTGGGCTTTCAGGGAGGGCCGGCTGCTTTCCATCGGGCTCCCAACCCGGCTCACCCAGAGATTTGAGCCAGCAGCCCTCCAGCTAAAGCTTGCAGGAACTAATAATGTACAAAACATATCCTTAAAAGAGAGATTTCCAAGGCACTCCCGAAATATATTAAAAAGCTTTTATTATATATGGTTAAACATATTTGTTGTCCCACGTTGCCTTCTTTTCCTGATGAAAGCCATGTTGGCTAAGATGCAATCGGGATTTTTAAAAACATGTTCAGCCATATAGACCAAATTTTTTTTATAGGTATTTTTGGAGTAGCTTGACTCCCTGTATACATTTTTGCTGCAGCATCTATTATCTATAATAGTAATAATAATATCTATTATCCACATAATAGATGCCGTGTTAAACAGGAGATTATTACACCACCAGCAATTATTACTTCATAAGGGGTGTAACGTATTTTAAGTGATGACATAATAATAATAATAATGATGTGTGACTAACAATTTAATGACTCATAAAAATAAGAATAAGGCAGCGGCTTGAGTTATCACTTTATTAGTCGATATTATTAGGTCATCAGTTAAACATATTTTATAGCCCTTATGAGGTAATAATGGCCAGTTAATAATCTGATGTTGTTATATGATCCAGGAATATTACAGTTTCAACAAATGTAGAGGGACATTTTGACAAGGCTTTGTGTTATGTGGAGGGAGCGCTCTGTTTTGATGTGGCCCTGGTGGCTTCCCACTCCACCCAGTGGCCAACCATCTGCTGTGGTCAGTGGTCTGAGTGGTCTGAGGAGGGACGCAGAGTCCGCACTGTGTGTGTGTGTGTGTGTGTGTGTGTTAAAGTGTTTGCGTGTGCCTAGCTGGGCACAGCTGACAGTGTAGAGGGTTCCCACTGGCCATGGAATTCCTGGAGTATCATGTGATCTTAAGAGGTGTATTACACAGAGAAAATTAGGGAATAAATTTAATAAATTGTCTGGGAAACGAAGGGAATATTGGGAAATTTTAGATGGGTCACTTTACAAGAGTATACAAGTATGTATATTAGAATTTATTTCAACTATTTATTGCAAACACAGTGATTTGCCATCTATGATTGGAGGGTTCCTGCATTTGTGGGTGTGTTATAGATATATCTCTGCTGTATAGTGCCGTGTTTAGGTGTTTCTCTGATGGCCACATTCATAAAAAAAGAGGAGAAAATAAATTAAAAAATAATAAAAAACAAACAAATGAATAAAAAAGTGAAGGAATAAATAAATAAATAAGTAAATAAATAAATGAATAATGTTTTCATGTGATGCAAACTATTTTGTGGGCTTTTTTGCAGACCAGTATCAGTAATAATGTGAAACTGAAGTAGAAACTGAACACTTTTTCTATTTCAGTCCTATAACTTTAGTTCATGATAGTCTTTGAAAAATGCTGCTTTTTCAGGTGGTTAATTATGTAGCAGCCAGATATTGATCCACTGTCCCCGAGGCACGGAGGGGTGTTACTCCAACCTGAACTCCAACCTGAACCTGAAACAGGGAGAAACCAGAGAAAAGACCAGGACTCTACAATAATTTCTCATCTGATTATTCAACAGAGGGAACCCAACAAGTCGCGGCCTGTCCTGCCACAGCACTGAGATGCTGTTGTAAATGATCGATGACATAGCCAGCAAAACAGCTGTTCCTCATGCTTTGGCTTTTTCCTTCAAAGTAAAATTCTTATTTTGATTAAAGGCTATGTTTATTATGTGCTTTTTGATGTTCATTTATTCTGTATACTCATTATTTGAAAAAGTGACACCAACTCTTAAACAGTGATTAACAGCACAGAATTCAAACATATTGTGTGACTTTTTTTAAGGATAGTTGGTGATTTAAGTCCTTGAGCGGACAAAAGGATAAGCCTTAACTATGCTGGATCTGTAATACATCATATGTCTCGAGATATTAAAGTTTTTTTCTGGTGCATATAGTCGTGTTGTAGACTTGAAGGAGCGGTTGCTGCACAGGCGTTGCAGTGTGTTTTTGGCCAGGCTTTGTCTTATTTTCTGTCACATGGACTCGCTCTACAGAAAGCAGACCTCCGCTGCTAGGGCTATGTTTATAAGTTCAGGGACTCTCTGTGTGTGTGTGTGTTTGTGTGTGTGTCTGTGTGTAGCTGCAGCAAGGGCTCAAAGTGTGAATTGATGCTGGAAGGAATCAAAACCTCCATGTAAATGGAATGAGTTATGCAGGAGTATTTATTTATTTTATGACTATGGTGTGGCCATGTAATTTCAACTTCATAAATACACACACACACACACACACACATATTACATACTTGTGACGTGAGAGCACAGTGGAGGGTGACAGGGGGGACAGGCAAGAGAGCAGAGATGAAATGTGACAGAGTCCTGAACCGAGTCTAAGCCTATAACATTAAATATACACTCTGTATGATATGCACCTGCGCTGGCTGAGCCATCATAATTCTGCTTTCGCTCTGCAATATATCATATTACACTGACTTACACCTGGGACACCGGCTCATCCACCAACACATCCACAGCCTTTTGATGTTTCCTTTGTGATTTTAGTTTCTTTTGACTTTTGTTTTGCTTCCTGGTTCTGATGTAGGCTGTGGTGCTGAACTGGTTTTGGATACTTTATGATGATAAACAAAAACAACAAGTTTTGGTTCCTTGTATTTTATTGGGCAATTTCGCGAAATTATTCTGGTACTTTAATTTTCCGTTTTCTCCAGCAGTGCGGACAGTGTGCTCGCTGTGGTGATGCACCGCTGCTGATTGCGGAGGAAACACTGACTCTTACCAGGCGTGCTACAGTTTGTGTGGTCCCCGATACTTGTCCCTGATACCTCTCCAGCCGAATGGATAACAACCTGGGTCTTTCCATTTGACCCTTGACCTGAACTTCCACTGCATGCCTCCATCTCATATTTCTGATTCTGACGCAGTGACACCCTTAAATTGGCACGTTAGAGGGACACGTATCTATTAAGTTTTACAGCCCAAACCAACAGGCAAGTTCAGGAGGTTCTTGTGGTTCCGTGATTGGAGATTTCACAAATGGGCACAAAATAATGTTATGTTAATGTTTCCAAATGCATTTTTACAATCCACAAGAGTTGGCATTGCAATCAACAATAATACGAGAGTTATCATCTTGTGTGGAATGCATTTATAACTAATCAGACTGCTTGTTTGACTCTATTTATTGTACAATTTTATAAAAGAAATCCTACATTAATCAACTCAATAAGAGACTGAGTGAATTTACAAAAGGACTGCAGAGTTTTGCAGCTGTTAAACCGCTGAAAAAATTTAAACTTATTTGGACTGCCAAGGAAAAAGAGCGCCATTGATTTCGATTTCAATCAAGATATCCATATGTATATTAATGCAAAAATGACTATTGTCTGTGCAAATGAGGTTCAATTTATAAAAATCATGACTAATTACCACTCTCAACTGAAATGAAATTATGAAGGGATATCATTTGCACAGTTTCCACTAACTGTGGCGGCTCTAGTAAGATGAGGGCATTATAAACAGGTGTGCAAGAGAAAGGATACTTCAAAAGAGAATATCAGTTTCTTGTAATCGTGGCTGAAATTATGCACCGGGATCAGCCGTGCCATTATCGACTTATTGGATGATGTATTTGCACCAGATCTCCAATGCGATACCTGCCATTGTTAAACTTCTGTCAGCACTTCATGTTCTTGCATCTGGCTCCTTCCAAACACCTGTTGCCTGGACCTCCGGGGCATCTGAGCCGACCGTCAGGAGGGCAGTTTCAGATGTTTCGCATTTCTGTGTTTTGGTCAGAAGACATTTGTTTTCTGGACCCAATGTTTGCCTTGTCGCTGATTGTGATCAGCACTAATTGTGTGGGTTTCAGTTTCGTTCATTCAGTTGTATATCAAGCCAGCAGTACGTTAATAATAGAAGTGCAGATATTATACTACCAGTGGTTACTATTCTTTGTGAATGAACCCCTGAGTGAGTTAATTTGACGCCCTCAGGCACATTTGCCTTTCTAGTCTTTGTAGTGTACATCAGTCTTTTTGCCAAACCATGACTCTTCATCATTATTTGCAATAAACTTTTGAGTGATCACCAATATTTTCCCATTGTTGCTTTTATCTAATACTGTAGGAACACCTGATCATCACATCCTCAATCCCTCACCTTGCTGCCTGGATTGTTACCTTAGAAATATTGTCCACTGTCCACAGTCTGGGACATGCCGACCTCGTGCATCTCCCAGATTGACCAAGACAGCAAGAAGATTTAGTTACCGACTTTTTGAACATAGAATAACGAAGCGTTTTGTTCCTTGGTTTCAAATCAAATCAAGTTTACTCATATAGCCCTTTATGCCATACCATACTGCACCATACCACATCACTACATACTATATACTGTATGTCTTTCCCATCAAAAGTCCCATCACAGTTTGCAAACTGCCCCAAACTTCTGTAATGGATACCATGGAAAAAGCACTTGGTAACTTTCCAAGTCACTTAGCTTTTTTCCAGGTAAGCGTTCAGTTTGTCCGCTCACAGTTAAATGACCTGTGAGCGTTCTTTCATTCCATTTTAGCGCCTGTGCTTAGTCACAGACAGACAGGCTACATCCTGAATGTAAGAGAGCTTTGCAAGCCAAACAGTTGCTCACTGTTCAGGACGCTCGGCTCTCTTTGTATGCGCCGGGCCTTTGCTTTCCTTTGCAAATTGTCCTGCTTCAGCTGCACGGCAGAGACTCCAAGAAGTTGATTCAAAAGTGCTGAGTAGCACAGTACTGCTGATTGGATGGCTCAGCACACAGCAGATGAGATAAATAGGTTTGGACGTGCAGTCTGCAGTGTATTGCTTAGACAAATTGTCTAAACAGAACCGGCCGTTATCTGTTTGTCGACGTTAAGTGGGAGGCAAACCGCTTTCTGTCACTTTGGCCTCACCTTCTCCAGACTGTAATGAATGCTGGACCGTCGCCCTGCAGTCGTTTTCCAGAGATAGCTTTCAGTCAGGGTTGATCACAGAAAATCAGGCAGATCCATAGAAAAATTTCTCAAAGCCTTGTCTGGCACGTCCTCGTTTTGTCGTTTTGTCGTTTTGTCGTTTTTTTGGCGCTGCACCGCATATCAGTGCAGAAGGAGAAATTAACACTCGGTTTGGCAGGTATCCAGGCATTTTTCAGAGGTCCTGTCCTGCTCGAAAGAGCGGTGCTCAGTGAATTCTGGAAGCCATCAGCCCCTGTGTGCATGAAGTCAGTTACCTGCGCTGTGTCTGAGTGTGCTGCACAGTGGCTGAGTGATGATAAACAGTGCATGTTCTCCTGCCTTCTGCATTACTGGAAAGCCATAAAGCATCTCGCCCTAACAGAACATGGCTCAAAACAGACCTGGATCAAGTAGTATTTTAATCTATATGGAATACACAGTGGGTGGTGTTTACTACATCAGGTAAGTTGTTAGTAACTAAAAAATATACTCTATTAACCCCAACCATCTGGTACCTGCATAGTATAGAAAAAACCCTAAAAAATATTCATGAAACTTTGACTGGGCCTGTTAATTCTGGTGTCTCAGTGATCAAACTGCATAACCATGTTAATGCACCAGTCTGGGTTCAAATCAGGCCCAGATCTATGATGCATGTCATATCTTTATTTTTCTTTATCTATTGTAGCTTTCATCTACTGCATATAATAAAAATTGTGTAGAAAGTAAAATCAAAACAAGACAAAAACCCAATTAAAGCTCAAACAAGTATTTCTTGTCTATTTATAATATTACGTTTCCCTGAATATTAAAACATTGCATACAATCTAATTTGCAGTGGAGGTTTTTCTTAATTATTTTATATCAAGAGCTTTCTATTATAAACTAAGAAGGAAATGAAAAAAATACCAATGCATTGAAATCACAGCGCTACGGATAATAACTGCATTTATCACTGGTTATATCATCATAGAAGGATAAATCTCTGCTTCATTTAACTGATACTTCAAGATTTTTTTTTATGTTGCTTGTGCGCAGATCGTCTTTTGTCTTTCCTTAGTGGAAAGACTGAAAACTCCCTGCAGATCACATGTATATTGCAAAGGCTCGGAGGAGGAAAACCGGCTCCGGAGCACAGAAACCCTTTGAATGCGGTTACTCATTTAAGATGAACACTGGAAGAAAGCTCCCTTTATGGCGGGAATTCCATTGAGCTGCAACTTCTCTCCCTTTATGCCAAGGAAGTGCATTTGAGAAGGGTGTGTGTATTTTTAAAGGGCGATCACTGACCACACACTTCTCTGCTGGCGGTGGAGGGCCCAGAACAGGGTGAAATCTATCTAGCTGGGACTTGTACTATTCTAGACCCAATAGTTTGTGGAGCTGCTCGTATTACTCAGTGGATAATGATGATATAATACTGAATTCACCATTGACACTATAATGCTAAATAAAACAGAAATCCCCAAACCTCAGAATCTACTGTTTCCCAAACTTTTCCAACATATTAAACGACCCCAAGAAATTGTTTTGCTTTTATTACTATATTGATCTCCAAGGCTGTAACCTGGACTTTTCTGGTCCTTCATTTTAATTTTCTCACATCACTTTATGACATATTTGGTGTTGCATGCAGAAGACGATGCCAACAGGAATGTTTACACATGCGTCAGAGTGCGTGACGTTTCCACATTCAGTGAGTGAGTTTCTGTTTTGCTACCCAGCTCCCTTCAACGCCCCGGCTGCTTGTCAGTGGTCTCCTCAAAGGAGCAGCCACATGTATGACAGAGCAGCCTGTGTTTGTGTGCAGCTGGAAGGGTCTGCTCAGGCTTGATAAGACATTTTCTCTTTGTATTGGGACCACGTAATGTCAAACTGCACTTAAAAAAAAAAAAAATCAGGTGCTTTAATGTGGGCTTGTTTGTCCACGATCATTTGATCCACTTGGCAGTGCGCTTGTTTTAAAAGCACACTGCACCTTTTAAATTGATTTACAGTGCTCACTACTGCTTCCCACGGTGTGCGTTGGTGGAAACAGATGATGAAATAACAGGCAAACCAGTTGTGAAAGTTGAATTTAGCAGGAATTTGTGCAAGGTTTTAATTGGTGGAATGTGTGTAAGCAATGCAAAACTGTCAGACTTCAGTTTGTAGTTTGATGCTTGATGTCGAGGGCTCAGCCGTTTGCTTCCTCCGCTGACCGGCCTGTTCTCCATGCCGAGTTGCCCAGCTCAGGCCCGGACTCATCGAACAACAGCGAAGCCTCTCCTCACTCCTCTCTGCTGACAGCTGCATGTGTTTTCATGCATTCCCCAGCATGGCGGACAGGCAGACTTGTTAAAAGGGGGATGAGTGCTCTGATATACAGTCTGCCTGGCACGGACTGGCAGACATACATCAGTCCCGCCTCTCTCATGACAAGCCCCAGCTGTAGGCTCACAGCGTGTTCACCACCATTCCTCACCACAGACTCGTGTCAAACAGTACCTGCCCTGAGCCACTGGACTTTTAAGAGATATGCTGGAACTGTTTACCGAAACAAACAAACCCGAAAGACATGCCCCAACCTAGTCCACGTCTTGAACTTTCTAGCCAAGCCTGACTCAAACCGCAATGTTGTTGTTCATTTTTTTGTCCAAACCTGACCTGAACCCAAGTTCATGTGCACATATAAACAAGAAACCCAGGAAAAGTAGCTTAGATAAGAACAGCTTGCTGCCCCATGAACATAGACATACCTAGCAATGTTGAAAATAAAATCTCGACCCAATCCTGATGTCTTTATTTGAAAATGAGGCCAAAATCTTCAGGGCGGCATCCCTAATCACAACATTAGCCATTTAGGTATTCAAATTTATTTCAAATGTATTTTACTTCTGCATTGATTGGAAGCTGCCCAAGAAATGCATGTCAGTGAAATGTTTAAAATGTAGGTCTAGAGTGGCATTCATTTTCCAGGTCGCCCTTCTGGCCTGATTCCTGTTTCCATCCATGCTCAGTACTCTAGACAATTTTTTTTCCCTAGAACATCACACAGTAGAAGACAAATTGTATTCCATATTGTTATATTCAATAAGGTGAAATAAGTTGAGGATTCAGTGCTGAAGGGCAGAGGAGAAAGGTGGTGGTTTCTAAGTTAGGATGAGAAGACGACAGCTGGATGTTTTAGTTTGTCCTGAACTCCCTGGTTCTTGACGGGTCCCGCTGGCACCCAGTGGTTCGCTCCGGCCCTCATCAGCCCTCGTCAGCTCTGGTTCACCTGTTTAACTCACCGGATTTGGGGCTTGCACGGTTGTCCTGTACCGCCACTCCTGTGCCGGGTTGCCGCCTAAAGCTCATAAAGTCTTTCTTCAGGAGACAGGGGAGTGTTTAACCTTCCGAGTGGGACCACGTTGCTTCCTTCATGCTGTGAGAAAGCAAAGTGTCCTCTTTCAATGGGACGTCCATTTGATGTGTTTCCAACACACTATTGGTTCTGCCCTGCGTCTCCTGTCTTTTGCATTTGGCCTGCTAATTTCCTTTGAATAAAGGTTGTATTTTCTTATGGGGAATCCCTGGGGTCCTCTATCTAGCCCTGCTTCATTCTTACTTTCGTTTGCTGCTATGTATGCAGAATCAATAACTTGCATGTCCATGTATAAAGTCGCATTATCATATACCATACCATTCAGTTTTGCTTTGTACCCTGCATATTGTGATTTAGGTCAAATGGAAGGCACAGCCCTGTTTTGACTGATCACGCAGGTTCTTGTGTTTGACAGCTGCTGCTGGGCAGTGAGCAGCGTGGTAGCGGTGTGGTTCCCTCAGCGGAGGTTGTAATGTAGATCATGGCTGTCCACAACATCCTGCAATGGGGCAGTGAAGCATCCCCATGTCGCTACGGACTGAGACCGCCGCGCTTGTTTCCCATGGCTGCTGATAAGATGAAATATGAATTTGTTCTTCAGTGGGGAGCATCAACTCTAATGATGCTGAGCTGGGAGTTTAAGTGTATTGCAGGAAAAGAGTTCTGCCCTTCAATTGCTGTACTTCACATAGCAATTAGGATTCTTTCTCTTCACATATCCTTCTAAGGGAGCTTTTCATCCTGCCTATCTCTACTTGCTGTCCGATAAAGCAAAGACACCCACCAAAAAATAATCTTTAACAAAACAAGAAACATAGCAATAGAAGGGTCAGAGTGCAGAAAGAAACCCCTTGAGGCAGGTAGGAATTGTCTGTCAGTTCAACTGTGATAGATGCCATTAAGACATTCACACCTGTGGCCTTCCAGTCATGGCACAGTCATTATGGCTGGGCAGTCTTGGGCTTGTTTACCTCCAGGGAGTAGTGGCAGGCCAGAGCACAGCACAGCGAGTGTTCAGGTCTGTGCCACAGAGCTTCCATTTCCTCATGGTGTTTTGGCAGTTTAGCACAGCTGAGCCAGCACTCTCGCTGTTGGTGTCAGCAAAGAAAAGGGGAAACGTTTGCACACTTAGATCCATGTCGTTTCCTATTTATTGCTGAGTTTTTGGTCAAAGAACCCCTCCATCAGAGTAAGCTTGGATAAAAGTTGGTCATACCGAAAACTCAGCAATAAAATAGGAAAATTACATGGTTTCGAAGTTTTCTTGACATATGGACTTTGAATTACCACTGATTAGAAATGTATGAATACAAACAATTATATATATCTGTTGTTGTATCCATA
>OMLF01057327.1:84824-103226 GCA_900302615.1 Holocentrus rufus | reverse complement strand
CATCTAGGCAGTGTTGTGCTCTGTAATTCAGTGCTCTTGTGCATCTGGTTTTATCGATGCTATCAGATCTGTCATTTTCATTGGAGAGATACCGCACTTGTGTCAGTGTTTACCCCCACAGGCATGCAGCTGCGGGCACTGAGGGCTTTCCTATGGCAGCATGTATAACAAGAACCCCCAGATCCTCCTGTCTTCCTCTACATGACTGCCTCAGATGAGAAAGAGCCACCACTGGCATCCCTAAACTATTACTGCTTCTCATCGGAGAGAACGAGAGGGCAGAGAGGCGCGGAGACAGGGAGACAGACACATAAGCGAGAGAGAGAGAGAGAGAGAGAGAGGACAGGGAATAGAAAAAAATAAATAAAAAATCCTCTCGTTGTGTAAATTCCACTGAAATTCATCAGAGCTCAGCGGACAGGCGGTCAGAGCAAAAGCTTTGCTAACCTAGCTGAAATCATCCCAGGGGGTTTTAGAAAAGCTCTCGAAAATTAATTACCGTGGACTGGTTGAGGGCTGGCTAAGTGGTACATGGACTGAGCCCCATCACTGAGCTGCGTTTCTCATTTGTGGTCAAGTGCACAGCTGACACAGTGTGAACAACCGTCAACTGTATTCATAGCACTCCATTTTACTCCTCTCCTACTAATGGAAAAAAGGCAGAGGCGATAGGGTCTCACCGAGGTCCAACCGGGCTCAGAGATACCAGAGAAAAGGACAAAGGGAATGAGAGCAATTGGCAAAAAAAATCTGTTTTTATTCACATTTCCACATTTTGTGTTTTGCCAAAATCAACATAAGCACATTCGTTTACTCAATTAATTTCCGTTGTCTGTGCTGACTTTTTTTTTTTAACAGCCAAAATTTATCATCGAGCTTCATTGACAACGTGACATGAAACCATATTCCTGTGAATTAACCCTCTTTGTGAGGATTAGTCTCAGAGATTATAGAACAGGGATCAAGGTGGACGATTACACAGCAAGGGGGCCGCTGCGATTTCATCATCCTGTGTCGGGATGTGAGGTGTTATGTATGAGCCTGTGTTCTCTCTCTCCTTTTAGCTCGCCCCGCCATTACCCCTCATCTCCCGCTCGCACTCCGAGATGTGTGTGATTTGACTGACAGTGCTCGGGTAGATGACTCCCTTTCATTTCAGCACGCTGACAACCCCCTCGCTCCCTGTTAGGTTCACCTTGCTTCTTCACTCCGGCTAATAATACGCTCCAAATTGGCATGCCGTCAAGATCCTAACAAGCACATAATGCTCCAGGCTAAATGTGTGCATCTATGTAAGATTTCTTGATCAAAACAATTTGACTCAGAGATAATATGGTTGCAGTTCGCGAGGCGCACAAGATAGGGAAGGAATGGCTCTTTTATATGGAGAGAGAGAGGTTGCTTATCTTGACACAATCAGGTAAAAATGACAGCTGGATCAAAAGCATTCCAAGGGTTTGCCTCTGACAAAACACAACACAATGGATGCGGGGCGAGTATTCTCTAATGGCGGCCTCTTTTTATAGAACGTTTTGAACAGGGACTGGTACAGGTGCCACAATCTGCTCCGGTGGAGCCGGGCATGACATTTGTGGCAGACATGAAAGAGCATGGCTCTATAAATCCCGGGCTCCAGGGTTGTGAGTTGGGGAGGGAGATGGGGACCCAGGGCCAGGGGCCAGGTATGCCATGCGCCAGCCCCAGCCAAGAGCCCTGCCAGCTGGCCTGGCTCCCCCAGGGCTCCCCTTGCTCTGTCACTGCTGATAAGAGAAAATGGGATTTCCATTGGCTGCTGCTCAGCTTGTGCCCTGGCGAAGACACTGAAAAGAAAGAGACAGAGGGAAAAAAAAGAGAGAGAGAGAGAGAGTGATCAAGAGAGACAGAGACAGACAGACAAATACAGATAGAAAAAAAAAAACACAGCAAGATAGAGACAGAGTAACCTCCCAGTCATCTATTTGTCTATCTATATTTTCAGTCTTCCTCCTGAAGGACGCACCAAGCAGTTTGGGCTCTTGGAGGAAAATGTTTTTTGTTTAAACTTTGTGTGTGTTTGTGTGTGTGCTAGGGACCTGTGTGTGCGGGGAATGTACCTGCTATGATGTCGACCCCTCTGGAGACTGGGGCGATATTCACGGAGACACCTGTGAGTGCGATGAGAGGAGTTGTCACGCAACCTACGACCGATACACCGACGACTTCTGCTCAGGTCAGCCTGCTGTTTTTGGATGAAAAAAAACAAAAGCCAAAATCCAGTCAGAGATGATATATATGCACCTTAATGCACAGTAAAGCTGCTGATTTTCTTTTTAAAGGCCACTGGGCAGCGTGTTATTGTATATTACAGTTTCCTTTGGAGCCATATCAATCCCCTTACCTCTGTTTTTATTAGTAACTGCACTCTCTCACACCAAGCAAACACCAACATCACTTCCCATCTGGTTCTAATACTGTAGTGCAACTTTATAGCCATAAAAGTTAACTTTCGGTATAACTCCACAATAAAATCTTGGGAGGGGTGGGAATGACCTTTTTCGCTGTTTCTCTGTAGAATTAATGAACAAAATGTGATGGATGTTGCCTCTGCGCTTGCTATTCATAAAGCTAATAATTATTATTCTAGAAAATTTATCTTAGCATTCTGAGCCGAGCATATACACAGTCAACAGTATTGTGGAGCCTTCTTTGTGTTGTTGGTATCCAATTTATTGCTTGTGAGAGAGTGAAGGATTACTTTTTGAATCTCCCTGTCTCTCTCTCTTCATCTCTGTCTGTCTGTCTGTATCTGTATCTCTCTCTATCTGTCTCCACATCAGGTTTAATCAATGCAAGTCATCCAGCAGTTTAAAAGCAGCCAGACAGCTAAATCCTGTTCAGCCAGTGTTAGCAGAACACTAAATTCCCCTCTCATCTTCTTGCCACTGCATGTCCTGTCCCTTGTTTACTCTCTCTCTCTCTCTCTCTCTCTCTCTCTCTCTCTCTCTCACCATCCCCTCCACTTCTCTCCTTCAGTCATCCAACCCGCCACCCTATTCCACTCAATACTGATTTTTTTGTCTCTCTCTCTCTCTCTCTCTCTCTCTCTCTCTCTGTCACACCCTCATCCTTTTTTCACCTCTCCTCTTCCTCTCCCCGTTCTTCCTCCTCCCTCTTGGCAGGCCGCGGCCAGTGTAACTGTGGCAGGTGTGACTGCAAGGAGGGCTGGGCGGGGAGCAAGTGCGAGCATCCTCTGTCCTGCTCCCTGTCTCTGGAGAGCAGTCTGAAGAAGTGCCGAGGAACGTCCAATTTGCCCTGCTTTGGACGAGGTACCTGGCCTTCCCCATCCGCTCCTGTTGCCATGGTTACAGCAGCAGGAGGCCTGTACTCTGTGCTCACCTCACAGTGCAATATAGGCCATTTTCGCTGTTCCACATCTCTTAATCCATCGTCGAGAAGGCCTACAACACACTAGGGTGCTCATGCAGCGATCAAGTCTGATAGCATCTTCCGCTGAGTCCTGAGCTGATCAGACAACCATTTACTGCTCCATATGGACTGAACATGTTAGTGTGTCTGCACATGGGCATGTGAGTGTATGTATTGTGCATGCATCATTGTCTTTTGTGTTCTTTTTGTGTATGCATATGTATGCACTTGCTTGTGTGTGTTTTGTGCATTGTATGCGTACACAAATATATGTGTATGTGTGTGCGTGGGTGCAGGAGTGTGTGTGTGAGTAATGAGCATAGCTGGCCAGCAACAGTGTTAGCCAGGGCTGGAGCAGCTCTCTCAATAGCCCTAGCCGTGGGTCGATGTGTCTAGATTTATTACAGTGCACTGTATGCTTCATTAGCGGCCCTTCTGGACAGAGGCAGCTTGTTTTCTTGTAGCCTCCAAACGCTGGGCCTGATACTAATATCAGATCCTCACTGGGGCAACATTTGAAACCAGTGCTTACAAAATGATTGCCTAGGTTGTGTTTCATTTGTTGCCCGAGACACATACCTGTACTGTGCCCTTGAGTCTATTGACTGGTGACAACAAATTTACTGGAGAACAGATGGATATGAAGCAAACAGCAAGGCAAATTCTCGGGCTAGAAAGCCAAGATGCATGATGGAGAATGTGTGTTCCTTGCTCTGCTTGAACACCATGCAGTATCTGTCTGTTTTGTGTGCAGGGGGAAGTTGAGTAATACTGCTATTCCCAGTCACTTTTAGATTCTGTGATTTCTGAACACGGATTCAACAGAGCATGTTGAAGTCTTGTCAAAACAAGCCCATGTGCTCTGTGAAGGCCATCTCTTCTTCCTCCACACTGGCTCGTAACCGTGTCCTCTCCTTTAGACCATCTGTTTTGATCAGATCAGATCAGAAAGAATCTCACACTGACCATTTGTTGGCTTTGGCTTACTCGTGAATTCAGTGCTGTCTCACCAGATTAAAGATGACGGATTTCATTCTACAAAACCCATTATCATTTGCCATAAAGCATGTTTACATTTAATGGTGTCCCTAGAGAACCACAGTCAACAAGTGCCTTAATTTAAATTTCTGGCTTTTATGGCTTTACCCATTGCTGAATTACATAGAAAACTGCCAGATTTAAGAATGTGATGGTTATCATTATGGTTGCCTTTAAGCTGACTGACAATCTGCATTGCTGCAAAGTATGCTATGGCCATTTGTTAATAAGAGAAATCCACTAGTTCTGCAGTGCGCTCTCAGGAGTCTCATAAAGTACTTTTTTATCTTTAGTTTACACTGATGCAGCAGCCCTAATCAATCAGCTGTACTGTGCTGTACGGGCCATTGTTTCATGTACCACTGCTTCATTTGGCCATTGTTGTAGGTCTAAGGAGAATACTGTACCTGGCCTTGTTCCCATACTTCAGGATGAAAGGACATATCCATGTTAGAAAAGGAACAAAAAGCCTGCTGTATTCAGCCGGTCTCATAGCGAATTCAGCTTGATGTGTCCTTATTGAATTTGACTGTTAAACGGCTGAGGGTTCACTGATAATGTAGTCCGCCGTGAGCTCCATTATAGAAGGAGCATAACCTGCTTGGTCTCAGGGCTCCATAGATTTACCATGGGTTAATATAAAGCATTGATTTTCTGTTTCATCTGACTGGGGAGGAGGTCCTTGGGGTTTACACAGTTTGGCCACTGCTGCTGTGGGCCAAATGAACAGAAAGGGGACGTGTACCGTCCTGTAAGTTATGATACTGACCATCGCTCTCCCTTATGGCCTTGGCTGAAAAAGCTGCTGGCTTATATCAGACACCTGAAATAAGACCACTTGCTATCAGGGAGACAACTGCAAGTCTATGTCAGTTTCACCATGAACCAACACAGGAAAGATGGCAGTAATATGATAAAGGAAGGCCCTTTTCCACTGCAGCTGTACCAAATCTTTTGACCCTTTTTTTAGCACTAAAAAACAAGAGCTTTGCATTTTCTATTCTCAAAGGGTCTCATTCCAGTTCCAGTTGATTTGTTGGTCCGACTCACAGAAACCAACGGGACCATGGGGGTAGGACTACTGCAGAGTTTATGGCTGATTGGTTATGTGACAGTTTGGTGTGACTAAACCGACTGACGGTGAGCGCTGGTAGAAGCCATGCTTAAATTCATGTTGAATTCAAGTAGAAACATTTTGTTGTTGGCTGTCATTTGTCGAAGCTGAATGGAGGAAAACATGGCACCATGGGAACACCGAGACCCAAACTGTCATCGGCATTTGTTGTGAACGTCGGTTCACCAAATGGCTTACCAGGAAAAGGAATGCAATTAAACACAGCACAAGTTCAATTTTTTAGACCCCTTAATCGCTGTTTACAGTCTCAAAGGGTTTTACAGGCCCAGAGTTTGTAGAAAATAAAATGACACCCACTAACTTGAACCCTCATGGTGGGAAAAAAGAAGTAAAATCCCCCCCAAAAAACACAAAATCCAAAGGGGGAAAAAAAAAATCTTAGGAAAGATAAGGCTAGTGGAATGGGTGCTAAGTGCCCAAATAAAACCCAGCCAATTAAATTGTGTTGTTTACATCTATTTCATACCATCTTGCCATCTTGCTACTCAGTGTGATGATTTAGACGTGGACCGTGATGATATCAGTCACCTTTTCTGTTGTCACTGTAGATGTTAATGTTGCACCTGAAGTTGCTTGAAACACTAACAATAAACTAGATCTGAATCTAGTGCCAATTCCTGTTTTCTCCCATTTGGGCTGGTTCTTGTTTCTTGCTGTGTTAGTTTCGTGTCCTATGGAGTCATCACCTCTTCATCACACTTTTCCATGACAGAATCTAGTTTTGTTAGCTCCATACCAGTTCCATAACAACAGGGTAGAGAAGGCAGGGTGCTCCCCCCACATAATGAAACCGCAAAGATTAACTTGTGCTGGGAGAGTTAATTAGCTTTAATTCCTCCAGCAGTACCTTTAAATTATCTCCAATTGCTGCTACAAAATGGCACTTTAAATTACCCTGTGCAAAAGAACAATTAATGGGATCCATAAATTCTTCCCTTTAAAATGTGCATGTATTTTTCAGGGAACCCATTCCAGTCAGTGCAACCAAACAGCGCTGTGGCTTATAAGCACACATGCAGCTAAAAACTGCACATTTCCACCACCTGACACAGTATGAAATAAATATTTTCTTATGCATATGCCTGAAGTAAATAGATTCTGACAGGGAGTCTTAATGGATTTAAATTTATAAAATCCAAAACACTATTCATGAGAATCTGTATCTCCTGCTTCAGCTGAGGGCAGTAAATAGCGTCCAGTAGATATTAAAGGCAGCGACAATACACCATGGATTCCCTCTGCGCCCTCCTCTCCCTTTACACACTGTCAGTGCTTGCTGTTGTGTGCACCCACTGTTCACCCATTCTGTCCAGATAGCATGGAGTGAGACTGAGAGGGCAGTAATAAATGTGGGAGGGTGTATGTGTCTGAGTTTCACATTTTTATTTAATTCATTAACTTGTTGCCTCCTTGTCTCTCTTGGTTTAATGGCATAATGGCTGGAAAGAAATGACTATAAAACAGAGTTCATTAGAAGGCATGGAGGGAGGGAAAGTGAACTGGAGGGAAGGAAGAAGAAAAGAGAGCAAGAGGTCTGTGGGAAACACAATGAGGGGAGACAGGAAGCATGGTGGGAGAGTAAGAGAGAGAGAGAGCGAAAGTGAAGGAGACAGAAGTAGAAAATCACTGAGGCATGGATGAATGTGGCCGGTGCAGACAGCAGCTTGAGCGGAAAAGCCTTGAAATTCGAAACAGCAGCTTCTGAGTTTTTTCTTCCTGAGAGGTAGAAGCCAGGATCTTGCAGATAGCACACTCTTTATACTGTGGTATTTCCTCAAGGAAACACCTGCTTTTATCATCTTTCTGCTGATTCCCGGGATTCCTTTTCTCGGTCCTCTGAAGTCTGGCCTGCAGTCGACGTCCTGCAGGTTTTGTGGTTAATTGTTAATGCTACACGTCTTTGGCATTAGCATACTTGCCATACTTAACATTAAGAGCAAACGGGCGACAGTTTGCGAGTGCCAGTGTCGGTATGGATGTGAAGTGAAGCTGGTGGTCTTGCAGTATCCTGGAATGACTCTCACTCTCACCAGGCCTTGTGATAATGATAACGTCCTAAAAATGAGGCATATGCAGCAGCATTGGATGGTGGCAGTAATGCTCTTTATGTACATCTATAAGCATGGATTAGCCTGTTGATATTGTGTTCCCCATTTGAAATAAATGCCATGTTCTGAATAGACCCTGTTTATTCATATACTCCAGTAAACAGGAACCAGAAGGATGGGATTCATCCAACTGATGCCATGTATCGGATGCAAGCTGCAAGTGCTTGTGCAATTCAGCTGTGATAGAGTTGACAATTTACAATTTCGTCACATATATTATTGTTAAGATTCAAATAAAACTGCATTCAGAATGGAATCAATGCGTTATACGCGCCATAAATGTCATGAATTCATTTGTACTGGATTTCAGGGTTCAAGGCTGATGTTCCATGTTATACTGGGGTTGCAGTATCTGTTTATACATAGATGATACTTGTTATGGCAAAGTGCATCTCTATCTCTATCTCCTCTCTTCTCTTCTCTTCTCTTCCTATTTATCTCCCGGCTCCCTGACCTTTATCGCCCTGTTTGTTATTTAAGGGCTTGTGAAAGCTTGAAGCGAGCACTATGCTGTGCTTCACCATCCATACTTTCATACAAGAGGTGAAAAGACTAGAAGGGTACAATACAGTAAGCATTTGCCTGCTGTGAAACCAGGAGGATTTAAGACATCAGCTGTGTAGATGGAACATGATGGGGCTACAGTATAGTGAATTTGATGCCCGATTCATGTCTGTAAAATATTATTACCTTTATACTTGGGCCTCTGAGGCTCTTAAATGCACTCTTTAAACACTTTGACTACTGCAGAGCTATCCTCCTTCCTTTGGACATTTTATGACGACTTGTCATTTTGATCTTGCAGTCTGCTTTCATCTCGACAGATGATCATAAATGACCAACTACTGCCCAATGCATTTAAGAAAGAGTCTCGTTTTAGAGCTGCACTTAATAAGACATGGACAGTTTGCTCTAAAAGGTAACCCTGCACAAATTTACAACTTCCTGTCTATGCTTTATTAGAAATAACAACGGGGAAAAGGTGTGAAAGCGAGACGAGGGAGCCAAAGAGAAAGATGTTTATGGAATTTAACAAGTTGGATGTTCCTGGGCTTTCCAGAGTTTAGTAGACAGGATAATAACAAAGACCTGTCAAGCTGTCTTGGGATGGCGGGAGATGTAAGATGCAGTGTTTGTGGAGGTGTTTCTTTTTTTTCCCTTGCATGATATGCTGGACTTTGGGTGCTAATGGAATGCTTTAGCCAGAAAAGGTTTTCATTCACACCACAGGATGGGACGCAGCACAGAGGGGGCCGTCATTAGATCGGATTTATCACGTTTGGTGTGATGCTGGACCCATCGCTGGCTGTCACAGCAGCGAAAACAGAGTCAAAAGCAAAAGAGAAACGCGAGCTTTGGAGATAACAAGGCTGCCAAACCGGTCCTGAAACGGCAGATCCAGGCTGTCAAATGATAAGTGTCTTTGAAAGCCTCTTTTGCAATTTGAAACGGTGCAGCCGCTCCCAAGGTCCCGCTTTAAATTTGGTTACTTGTGGTTGCGAACGCCACAGCGGATATCAGTGACGGTTTATTATGCAAAGAGTGTGTGCGAGCGAAGCCGTGGGGAACTTGTGTATGTTTAGATTTCACACTTCAGTCCCAATGTTTCATGTTTGGACAAACAGAGTCAAAGTGTTTCAGGCCGGCGCCCGCTGACGTGATCTTGTCATTAAGGTGTTATGTACCTCTGGTTAGACAGGACAAATGCAACATACACACACATAAATGTGCACACACACATACACACTGGAGCAGGCTATGATGACCACAGAGATAATCGATAAGGCAGGGGTGTTATGACATCACTGGTTGCTAGGGTAACTCAGCCCCCGAAGCAGACAGTGGAGTGTTAAATGTGAGGCAGGAAGAGAGGTTGCTAGACATTGAGTGTGTGTGTGTGTGTGTGTGTGAGGCCATAAAGAGTGCCATTACGCAAAGATGTGACAGTGAAATGGCACAGACTATTCATGTGCTGATGCCATCAATCATGTGCTTGTGTAGTAAACTGATGTTTTACACTATTAATGTTGACCTTGATGCTCCTATTTCTACGCAGTGAGTCATCAAAAGGTGAAGGGAGTCGCCCACACTTGTCGTAGATAAGTTTCCGGTGTTGTTATTTACTGGTGCTGAAGACAAAACATAGCCAGCACGGCTACAAACAGAGAAAAACATTCTTAGTGAGTTATTGTTGCGCAAAAAAGAAATACCCAGCTCAATAAAATCAGGAGCAAGAAGGCAGAAGCACTCAGAAGTGCTGTGTTTTAACCATCTGTCTTCATTGAGCTGGGTAATTCCCTTTGTGCAATTATTTTTCATGGAGGGCAGCTTACCTGTTTGTAGCCCCTGTGGGAGTCTTTTATCCACAGCGTCAGTAAGTGGAAACATTAAAAGATGTCCAAGTGTGTTTTCTTTCCTCTTTATTTTGGTGAGGCTTTGACCACAATTTGCATTTTTTATTGCCTCACATTCTGCTAGATCATCATCAGGCATTACTCAAACTGAACTGGGTTGCACTACAGGCTTCATTCAAAAATATTTTTGCAGTTTTCTTTTTACCACTCGATTTCTAAAAAGTAAGACCCCAAACCCCAAGATAAACTCAGCCAGCTATTTTGATTGTTTCTCCATGTAACCCTCTGTGGATTATCTACAGCAATGCACTAAAGAGTGCGGAAGATGTTTATATAAAATGTGATTTTAGTGTTTTTCACACTGTAGTTAACATATTATTGAGATTTTTGTGCTGGCATCAAGCATTTTGCTGCACATTTGTTGTAATTTCATGCTAGGCAATAGCAAATAGCAATGTTTTTAGTGACTTTTTCAACATATACTGGAGTCCTCTGTATCACCCTGTGAAGTGTGTTCAAACATGTTGAAGCATCCTCAACCACTGATACACCACCACTAGCTTTCTTACATTTTTATTTATTGAAGAGATTTCAAGAGACTAAAAATATGAGACAGGTAAGACATTTCACATAAAAAAATAAAAAGTATAAGACAGGTAAACATTTCATGCAAATGAAAAGTATAAGACAGGGAAGACATTGCATATACATATAAAAAAAGTGAAAGACAGCCACATGTCATATAAACAAAAGAATATGAGGAAGCATCTCATAAAAGTATGAGAGAAGCAAATATGGGTCTATCTATTATTAAACTGACAAATACTTTCTGTTAGGAATGCTTGTAAACATTGGAAAGGAAACTTTAAATTATGGTGAGGAAGTGAGAGTCGCACAGATACTTTTTCTGTTGAAGCATGCGCCACACTCCAAACATCTGTGTGCACAGAGCAGAATATACCCACCATTAATAAAACTGTGAGAAAGAAAAAAAAAAGATCAGTGAGCAGGTATGCTGCACACCTCTGATGGTTGGATCGCTAGTTTGGAATAAATGATGCCTTTCTAATGAGCCTCACCATTTGCCAGCATGCTCACTCAGTGTGTTCCCCTGTGGCCATCTTCACTAGAGGCTCGCTGATTGAAGTGGGATTGGAACATCTTGAGGTGCGTGTGTGAGTGTGTATGTGTGTGTGAGTATACTCCCTGTAAGTGTGAATCCCAGTGAGTGATTTACATACGAGATAGCTCTGTGTGGCTGGAAGAAATGTTGTCGGGCAGATTAAGTCCAGTTCAGAATCAGTCAATGCACATGTCTCGGCATGCAAATGGCCCTTCTGATTGAGGGCCTGAAGAAAACTGTTACAAATCAGGCTTGTTCAACACATTTCAGGTCATCCAGGGCTTTCTATCTGTATTCCACCGAGCAAATCTGCTAAGAAACACGAGCTGGATGAGATGTGAATAAGCATCTTTGCATTTATTTACTTTTTTTTTTTTTTTTAGGGCAGTGTCAGTGTGGACAGTGTACCTGCCACCCGCCCGGGGACAGCCGGGTCCACGGCAAGATCTGCGAGTGTGATGACCGTCAGTGTGAGGACATCAGTGGAGAGGTCTGCGGGGGTGAGTGCACACACATAAACACACACACACACACACAATCTCTGTCCACGCAGGGTTTTGTATGGGTGCAAGAGGAGGAGCAGAGGGGGTGGATAGAACATGGCATTAGCCAGATGGCAAGTCCACATTTTAACATCAGTGTTCGTGCTGTCCTTCACCACACACACATTAGAGGTTGATTAGAGCAACTGTTCATGCATGTACTGATGGACTGGACAAGATCAGGCTCCGCACCCACAGGTCCCACGGGTCCTTCATACATTTTGCTGCACAGAGAGTTTCGCACACGTACAGATTTGCTTTGAAATTATGCCAGGACCAGACACTGATTTCGAAGATCAATGCGATGCGATCCCGTCAGCTCTCTTTGAAATCTACAGGCACACCCCTCTGAACCTCAGAATTGAATTTGAGAGAAATCGCTCCAAGCCTTTGAAGCTCCCCTTGCTGCTCTTGGAGAAGTTTGTGCGCTTAATTCGGACCGTTTAGCCACGGCCACTGTAATGGATGAATATCACTGAAATGTTAGAGAGTAGATTGGAATTGACATTTCCTGTTGCTGCTGTCAGGGAGACGGAGAGAGAAAGAGAGAGAGAGAGAGAGAGAGAGAGAGAGAGAGAGAGAGAGAGAGAGCAGGACAGACGCAGAGAGACAGAGAGATTAGAGGAAGTCAGATGGAGGAATCCTGTGCCAGCTGGGTTAGGGATTCTGGTGCTACTGAAGAAAAACAAAAGTAGTGAAGAAGGGTTACATTCATCTACAGTAAAACCAACATTGTCTGCTGGGAAAAAACAAAAACCGGCCTGAGTGTTCTTCATTCAGTCAAACATCCTCATTCTAAGCACTTTTGCAGGAACCATGAGCCCCAGTAGAGACCATTTTCTTATTTTGTTCAGGATTTGTGCCCAAACAGTTGTTTACTTTAGCTCTGATATGTTTCCCTGAAGGGTAATCTTTGTTTAGAAGGCATATGGGAGGCATCGTCACACGGTGGTTGGCGCTATTGCCTCACATTAAAAAGGTCTGCGGTCCAAATCTCAGCCTTGGTCCTTCCTGTTTGGAATTTGCATGTTCTCCTGCATGGGGTGTCCTCCCACAGTCCAAAAACATGCACATCAGGTGTATCGATTACCCTAAACTGCTCATGTGTGTTTGTCTGTCTAGCTCTGTTTCTGTGTGCATGGCTTTTTGTGCATGGCTTTTTGTTTCTACAACTGTCCACACATAATATGTACTCTCCCCTGCCTCCCCCTTTGTTGTCATTAAACAGAGCGGAAGCATGTGCTTTAAGTCCCTGCTATGTCATAGGTTTCCATCAGTATGCGCATCTTCTCAAAAGATGTTTTTTTTGTGTGCAAAATATAGGAGTTTTAAAGAAATTCTGGTGTTTCCACTGAGGTTTGCACAAATTTAAAATTTGCATAAAAATTGGTGAATGGAAACCCCACATGTGTGTTTTCCCTGTTACGGGCTGGTGAGCTAAACAATATTCCATCCAGTGCATGCTGGGATAGGCTTCAGCCCCCTGTGACACTGAATAGGAATAAACCGTTATGGAAAAGGGATGGATGGATGGATGAATTGATGGATGTATGGATAGACAGATAAATAGATGGATGGGTAGATGGATGGATGGATGGATGGATGGATGGATGGATGGACATGATTTGCAGCATGTTCAGTAATACTATATTCATGAACAGGTCTGGTGTTTGGCTCCCAGTCTCTCCCCCACTCAAAATGCTGGAAAAGTAGGGCAACACGACACATGCATGATTTGCCAGCTCTCAAGGAGTAAACAGAGTGCAGGTTTTGCCAGGCGCACTGACAGCAGTGAGGAGGAGTGATACTTTTCCTCTACAGCTGTATGAAACAGGGGAGATGCTTTGTGTACAACACTTGAACTCTGTTCCATGTTCACTTTATTCCCTCTCTCTCTGAGACAGTGTCTTCCCACACACAAACCCTCAAAGTATCTCTTTATTCTATACACAAGTGTGCATTTACTCCCTCTTTCTCTCTGTCTTTCACCTCCCCAATCTCCTCCCCACCCCCACCTTCATATACACATACTGTACCTCCTCCTGTGCTGTGCTCTTTAATGTGTTTTTGGTGAGCTGTGCCATTTCCTATCAGTGCTGCATTGCAGCATCTGAGGGTAACTTACACCTTTAAGGGGGATGCAATATTTATGTGCATTACCAGGGCTCACTGTGTGCAGGGCTGCCCTGAGACAATACTTCATGAGGCTGCTGGGGGATCAGGGAAGCACCTGTCTGCCTGTCTGAGCACAAAACACCAACACATGCAGCCACACACACACACACACACAGAGGGGGAGAGAGAGAGAGAGAGAGACAGACAGATATAGCAGTGCTCCACAGGCGTGCTGTCAGGCTGACACAGATTAGTCTGTATACTCTGAGGCCTATGGAAGTTACTGGGTTTGTGTCTAGGGGGAAGATGCACTGCAAAAAAAAATCTCCATCTTATCAAATCATTTAGACCATATTCCATCTTAAAAACATGTTTTTGCTCAAAACAAATGAAAAACCTGCCAGTGGGACAACGTAATCCTCCTTGTTTCCGATTCTAATCAACTTGTTTCCAGACTTCAATCATGCGTTATTTTCTTGATAGCAGTGGGTTAATCTGCCTTATTTTGCCTTGTTTCAACATATTTGCACTTGTTCTCAGAAAAAGTGTTGAAACAAGTGAAACAACATTGGATAAAAGTGGTACTATATCAGCTCTCTGGAAGATTTGTCCCCTTGTTTTGAGAAAAATACGATTTTAATGTTGAATATGAGACTAAATGACGTGATGAGCGACATATTTACAGTGTGGGCACAGACACACACACACACACCTTACCAGTTTTCCTCACACACCCTCCATTCCACCCTCTCTCCTCGTCAGTGACCTTTTAACCCATGGCGGCTGGACTTATAATCCTGTTTTGAGCAGCTCCAGATTTGCCCCTGCCTCCCCCAGTCTCTCTCCGCCACGGTCCGGCTCCGTAAGCTCTAATGCCTGCCGTGTATAAAACGTGTGATGCGGAAGGCAGGTGCAGACTAATTGAAAGGGGGCTAGGGTGCCGCTCCTCCAAAGCAATTAACTGCTCTCCCAGGCTGGCTGATTGAGGCAGCCATGCATGGCCCGCCATAGCTGCCACTCCACTCCGGCTGAGTGACAAACGCTCGCTCACCTGTACACCAACTCTCAAAACGCCCTCACAAGAACATTGTCCACCGTCTACTTCCAAATAATAACCACAGCCGTATCTGGAAAGGCGTCAAGAAGGACTGATGGTTCGAGAGAGGAGATGCAGACTGAGGAGGAGGAGAAAGATGAAGAAGTGGGGGAAAGTGGTTATACAAACCGAATATCAATGTCCTATCTTTGGCTGGAGAAAGATCCATTTGCAATACAGTTTATACATGTGATGTTCAGCTGTGTTCTGTTCAGTCTGTTTCCCTTAAGATATACCTACGATTGGATTCCTTCCTCGCCCATTTGCTCTTGCAAAATCAATTCCAAAACAACATTCACGCAGGACAGAGCCCATACTGAGGCTGGGTATTTCTCGCCAGGCTCATATATGGCTAAAAACAACAGTTTCGTCCCACTGGTTATCTGCATCAAACAATAATTTCCAATGAAAAATATAGATTGACTGTCTTCAACATGAGAAATATGGAACGCCCCCACCTTGTGATCGTCTCCTCAACCTGGACTCTGTAACGAGAGGCGAACATAAAGGAATCAATCGATGATGCAACCGCCTCGACGTGACGTGATTTAAATTGAAGTAAGCACCGCATGAGCGATCCAAAAGGTCCTACTGGAGATGAAGGAACGAGTGAATGTGTGTGTGTGTGTGTGTGCATGTATGCGTGTAAACAAATAGGCTCAAAGCAGGGTGCTGGTAGAGAATAGCTTTTAAGTGCAGGAGGGTACGTGGGTGTGGGTGTGTGTGTGTGCGTGTGTGTGCGCACGATAAAGCCTCTGTGATGCAGCCGGCTATTAAGCCATCCCAGAACCCAACCGCCTCTTTCAACCAATTAAATGTCCCTGCTTGCCTTTGTTTGTGTGTGTATATATGTGTGTATATGTGTGTGTGTGTCAGTGTTTGTCTGCCCTAGCCTTTCTTTGTTTTTCGTCTCCCTCTGAAGTGCTGGAGGTTTATTAAGGAGAGGACAAGACCAGGGGTGACAGTTCCTTTCATGTCCCAGGGGGAAATACAATAAACCTGGAGTGTCTCTCTTGTCTTCCTGTGGGTCTGTCTCCTTGTACTGCCTATTAGTGTCAAGGTTCAATGTCTTCCCTGTCACCTTTCCGCACTTCTGTACTTTATCGCCATCTTTTTGGTCTCCACTGCCATCTGTGAAGTCTTTTTCACCCTGTTTTGAAAATCTGACAGTCCCTTTTTTTCCCCCTTGTTTGTTCGTTCCATTTCCTCATCGTCATTCTCCATATTTTTTAATTGAAAGTCCTTCTTGCCCCCCTTCCCCTCCGCAGGTCATGGTTACTGTTCATGTGGACGGTGTATCTGCGAGGACGGCTGGTTCGGGAAGCTGTGCCAGTTCCCTCGGTCCTGCGACATGAGCGACGCCCAGAGCAAGGAGCTCTGTGAGACCTCCGACGGTGTGGTGTGCAGCGGAAAAGGTGAACGATATGTAATTACTCCTTTTACTATCCTTCGCCCTGTGCTTTCTTTCATTCCCTTGGGATCTGGAGCCAATTTTCTTTTTCTTTCCATGCCGCTAAAGTAAAAGCTCCCATCACCCACACTGCATGACAAGATTGCAGAAAAATAATTTATTTTGGATTGCTTCTAATCAGTACCTACCTACCAATCAGAAGTCAAGTGTAGGGCTAGTACACACACACACACCAGAGCGAGTTTTTTGTGCCGATTCCTCCACTTTTAAAGGAACAACTCAACCAAAAATTGTATTTATATGTAATTGAATACAAATTTAAAAAGATATATTCTCACTTACTCCTAGTGCAGTCTATTCATCCAGATAGTTTCGGTGTGATTTGGCAAAGTTTCCAGGCTCCCATGATCCTCCTTGTCTCCATTCAGCCCAGTACAATGAGGCTGGATACCCATCCATCCATTTGTGGAGCTTTCAAATATTTACATGTTAAAAACTCAATAGTGACAGCTCTTTCCAAAAGCGATGACACAGACACAAGGCTTAATCCACAGCCCTCGGGGGCAAAGAGTTTTTATTGGGAACTATTTCCTGCTCAAGAACACCAGCAAACTATCCATCCGCCCTGTTTGCTGGTGTACTTTGGCAGGAAATAGTTCCCAACAACTAACCAACCAACTTGTCCCCCTCGGGCTGTAGATTATACCAGATGTCTGTGACAAAGCTTTTCACTTTCATTTTTTTATGGTTCAGGCTTCACATACAAAGACCCATCCAGCCCCATTGTGTTGGGGTGAAGGGAGACAGTCTCAGCAGACTGGAAACCAGACTGGAAACCTAAAAAAAAATCACACACAAACTATTTATGGATGAACAGATTGCACTATCAACACTACTACACTGAAAAACTGTACTGATTTATTTTTATTTAACTGGGCATATTTTCAAGTAAAGTTTACTTGGCATCAAACAGTGAACGTGCTTCTCTCTAGAAAAGTTCTCCTCGGCCACGCCCAACACACATGTTGACTGTTTAAGTGGATTGTACTTCCTTTTTCTAGTATTTAAGACTCGTGCACAAAAATGAGAAAAACACTGCAATTATAACTGCAAATAATGGAATTTACTTTACTTTCTTTACTTTACTTACAAATGAAATGCGATAAATTTAAGTTAAAAATAAGGAAATTATATTTTCATGTAGAAATTAAACAAAATAGTCTGGTATGGGGTCAAATAACATTTTTTTTCAGTGTATGTTGTGAAAGACAGCTATAGGATTCCCTCGATGTAGAGTGGCAGTGAAGCCTCAGAAAGAGCCCAGTTACAGCAGATTGAGCCTTGCAGAGTGAAGCAGGGGCTGAAAATGAAGACGAGCATGTTCATTCTCCATGCTCCGCTACCTTCAGACACAAGCATAAGAACTATCTCCCTCCACTCCTCCCCTCACCTCTCCTCTTCCTCGTTTGTCTCACTCTCCATCCTCATCTCTCTCTCTCTCTCTCTCTCGACTCCACCTCTCAGAGTGAATTCCTGTAGCCTCTGTTGATAGAGACGGAGGGGATTGAAAAGGAACTAGCTGGGCCTCTGGCTCTGAGCTTTGAAAAAAAAAAAAAGAAAAAAACAGACACCAATAGATGTGCTTCTCTGCCATCACCCTGCCTTTCTACCAATGCTTAACACATTATTATCCAGCTGCTGCCCTTGAAAAAGAGAGGAACAAACGCTGGTGGGTGTAACGGCAAGAGGAGGAGAGGGAGTTGAAAGAGTGTGTTTGTCGACTGGGTTTCCGGGGGCAAAGGGATATATCTCCAGGGATAATCTCACAGCTACTCTGCTCAGCACTATTAATCTTCTCTGCGAAATAAAGAATGTATTTACAGGAAATAATACAAATCGCCTTCATGAGAAATAGTACAATCAGCAAGGGAAAGGTGTAATAAGGAATAGATGAAATATGCGCTGTCAACTAAAATGTTACTTAACAGACAGAAGAGATTTAATCCAGAATCTGTGTGTGTGTGTGTGTGTGTGTGTGTGTGTGTGTGTGTGTGTGTGTGTGGCAGGTTCCTGTC